>VXAD01012520.1:577032-598959 GCA_013399195.1 Dicrurus megarhynchus
CGGGCGCTACGCCCGGCGGAGGGATCCGGGCACCGCCGGCCTCGTGCGCAGGCGCGCGCGGCGGGAGCCTCCCAGCGCCGGGCCTCGGTGCTGCGCCGCCATCCCGGGAGCGATCCCGGCCCGCCGCCGTCCCTGTTAGTGCCCGGCAGCCCCTCGGCACGGCGGCCTGCGGAGTCGCGGGGGAAACGACATAGCTCACACAGCCTGTCTTTAGTCTGCCCCCTGCTCCGTTGTAAGGGATGATGAGGAGCACAAAAATTACAGCCCTAGCGATTCGTCCCAGAAGAACAAATGTGCCTTTGCTGTTTTCAGTAATTAAATGTAGATTAGGAGGTGAAGACTGTTCAGGTTTGTTTTTTTTTTTTTTCCCCCCTGCAAAATGTGTAAGACTTCATTTTGGTGTTAATGGCTTCATGATCCCTAAACAGTTACTTACACAGCAAAATAACGTGACTCCGAGGAAGCTGAGTGCTTGCATAATAACTATGAAATGAAAATTATACAACATAAACGACATAGTTCTCTTTATTAGTCTCAAAAAACAGATATCAAAAAATGCTGTTAGATGACTTTGCCAATTCAAGGTTTTGGAAGAGAACGGAAAGTGTCCCCCTCCCTCTAGTAAACCTCATCGGCTTGATGGGAAAGCCTGAGCCCAGATGGGACTGACTAAAAGAGGATTCAGTTGATAATTCTGAAATGTGGTTTTTTCCACTCACACCATATTAAAACACTTACTTTGGAAAAGGTAATTGAATAGGGTCCGTAGCTTCCTGTTGCAAAGGCAGAGATGAGTACCTCCAAATTCAATTGAACTTGCAGATTACTGTTATATTAGGAAATTAAATGACTTAAGTACAAGGAAAGAGATCTAGCACATTTGTACAGTCTAGTCACTTCCATTCTGTCAAACATCCCTGTCCTTGAAACAAGGCAGTTACATCCAAATTTTCTCTCCCTGGTCCATGCTAATGCCTAAACTGTGCCCAGGATTTTTTTGGGGGGAGATTACAAGCTGTGCCAGGCTGTCACCATGCTGTAGTGACAGATCAAAGTCTGATGCTTGTGTCTGTGTCCTGTTCAGTTTAGTAATTTACACATGGCCACAGCTGCAGTGTGACAGAAGAATGCAGCCAGCACTGGGGCAGAAACCACATGCTTTGATAAACATGTGATGCCTTGGTCATGTGTGTTTTCTGTAATCCCACTGTTTTCTCTGTGTCTCCATTTAAATTTCCAGCTGTGCTCAGCAGGCAGGGAATAGCCAGGCTATGGCCAGAGTCCCACCCATACACAATTCATCCACTGCTTTGCATGGGGCCGTAATGTTCCCGCATAAACTGTCATCAAATGTGGCTCACAGGCCTGCAGCCCCCTCAGACCTTCCCGACTTCTCCAAAGTATGCATGGTGAGAACTTCCCTTCCTACCTGCAGGCTCCACAGACTGAAAAAAAGACCTGCAATGCTGCCGTTTGTACCTCTTATTATCACCACTAGCATAGCTGAAAAAACTATACAAGATTTTGAGTTCATAAACCCTTCTCCATGCCTACAGCAGAAGTAGCAAAGGCATGAACCTGACTGCTTTAATTTCAAAACTGAAGAAGGGACTGTGTATCTAGAAGTCTGTGGAAATGTAAATACCTGTGTAAATACGAACACATCCTGCTCCCCAGGTCTTCTAAGTAGTTTTAAATCCAGAACAATCTTTCACTGTTTTGCTAGAGCACGATTATAAAGAGCATAGCATGAAATAAACTCTCAATTCTCTCCACATCACTATACCCAAAATATACTATTATTCTAAATTACTTATAGCCTGATTTCCTGTGTGTCTTCATGATAGCAGAGTGTGAAACTATGGCAGGTCTTTATGAATGGAACAATTAAAAAGATATATTGTACTGTAAGAGCAGTATTGAATTAGCCTTGAATTCAAGGAGTCCCAGCATATTTTAGGACTGGTGTATTCATAGCCTTCACAATGAATTTTGAGATTCACCACACATAAACCCCTCCCACTTTTTATCTTATTTATATGTTTATTTATTTTACGAGAAAATAATCTGTAAAATCCAATATTTTTTCTTCTGTACAATAGCATGGTTAGAAAACCATAGCTGAAATATATGCCAAATCCCACCCAATACATGTTAGAGGGACTTCTCTAGAGGCACCAGGGGGTTTGTAACCCACCTGTTATTAACCCAGCCTGAGAGGCCTAGCCATTAACAACTCATAAACGTTTCACTGTTATTGATTCCTTTTAGTGTAATTTGTGGTATACCAATGGCCTCTACCTTTGCAGTACATTTATGCTGGTGGCATAACCTGACAAAACAGAAACATAAAGTATTTTTGGAAGTGTGCTCAGTTTGTTTAGAAACATGCTTGATTGGTCACTAGAGGGCAGGAAAGGAAAGGAAATAAAAAGGAAAGAAAAAAGAAAAAAATGAGGGGGAAAAAAGAAAAAGAGGAAAAATAAAAATAAATAGAGAAAGAAATAGAAGAAGAAAGTAAAAGAGGGACTGTTGGGTATGGAAAGACTCAGGCAGCCTTAAAAATAAATCCTTTTCCTTTCTGCTTAGGAGATTAAGGTTTACTTATGGGGAGAGACATTGTTCATGCCAATCTACAAGGCAGTCTATCAGATTTAGGATTTTTGGCTGTCAGCCCTTCATGTTATGAGGATTTTCCAGTTCTTTCTAATTGGTCCCTGGAGTGCTTTGCCTTGCTCCTGGGAGCAAAGTAAAATGCTAGAATAAATAGAACATTTCAAGAGTTCAGAAATTTAGTTTATTCCAAAAGGAGAATGATTTAAAATTTATTCCATTTGAAGTGTTTCCAGATGAGACTTGGAAAAAGAGCCCAAACCAGAGATAATTAATGTGTACATCAGGAAATAATAAAACATTCCTATTTAAAAAAGGGTATATTTTAGAGAGAAACAGAAGTGATCTGTTGTTTATTACTAAATTTTATAACTATAAATAGGAACTTTTTCAGTGCAAGCTACTTATTCTAATTGAAAAGAGAGGCCAATCAATTTAAGAAATACAAGCTCACTGCAAAATCAAAGCAGTGCAGGCTGTACTACATCAGTGAATATGTGTAATACTGGATCTTTAAAGAAACTTTCTCCCTTCCCTTTCTTATTTCATCCATCAAGTACTTTGGCTATGTGTCTTAAACAAGCAGGAACTAGTTCTTTTTCTCTGCCTGTCACTCATCTGTAGTTAGTGGTGTTTTACATGTGCCACCTTTGTTTTACCAGCAGATGGGGGTAAAGTGGAATAATTATAAAATGTCGTTCTGGAATAAGAAGGGGATTAAAAAAACCCCAAAAACGAAAGGAGACATGGAGCTGGTGAAATGTTGAGAGACCGAACTTTTCAGAGAAGAGCAAACACAAAGCCAAGTGGTCCCCCTCTAGGAGATGGGGATACACTGTGAGTTGTTAACAAGCTGTTATGGTAGGCCATTTAGTTATCAAAATACTGTATCTGTTTATGCAGCAACCAAGATAATTGTTCAGCGGCTTTGTGACCAGCTGTGGCGACAGCAGGTAGAGAAGATTGTTTTTAGTGGTAGGGAGAAGCTTGTGATCCAGACACCAGCAGCACAGATAAGTGTATGAGAATTCATGGAAACTAGATTACAGAGAAAAAAAGGCCTTTGGCAGGACGCCTGTAATTTGTTTAAAATTATTCCAGTTTTCTGTCAAAAACTGCTAGACAGAAGCATGTCTAGAGGGCTTAAAGGGAGCTCTTGTTTGTTTTTCTCTAGTGCCTGGAACATTCTGGGATGACAGAGAGCTTCTTTAAAAGCATGGACTCCTTACATGCAAAGCAGAATTACATAGGGTGCCAGCATGGGAACGTGGCAGAGGCCTGGGAAGTTGTTATTTTTTATTAGGAAGAAAACACAAGCAGCAGAGGAGCAGTAGGGCCAAAGATCAGCATTGACTGGGGATGCCAGCAAAACAGATTACTTTGTGTCTCAAATAGGTATAATAATAGAAAAATGCTAAAAGCAATTAAAGGCTAACTAGAGTATCTGTCCAACCATGAAATTCATTTTTTCTGAAGCAAATTAAAAGAAAAAAAAAAAGTGGGCTAATTAGGTTATAATCTGTGTAGAACTGACTGAGATAGTAACAGGGAAAGAGCAATTCTCTTGAAAAATCATCTTAAGGGAGAATATTTCAGAGGAGCAACCAACAGCTAGAGAGAGACTCTCCATGTATTTAAATTGCTGTTCAAGTGACATTTTATTAACAAATTTCAGTATTTTTTTTCTGTCCCAATTAAAAGCAAAAAAAGGCTCTGTGGAGGTTCAGACATCTTCACAATCTATTCTGGGCATTTAAGAGAAGTGTCCAGGTCTTCCAATAATTGACAAAGCAGGCAGGTTTCTCAGTGTTGTACTCTTAATTGCCCTCTGAAGCACTGTACCTCTTTCCACTGATGGCATTAAGAAGTCTCTACTTTTAATTTGAATACCTAAATTGGTTACCTGTAGTATGTAAATACCATACAGAGCAGGCAGTGTGAAGGAAAACAAAGAAGAAACTAAATGTAATATTTTTTTAGAAAGTGGTAGTGTGCTATTACAAATAGTTGCACATAAATTGTCAAGCTGTTATTTCAGGACAGATCTTTGAGAGGCAATTTCTCAATAATTCAAATGATGGCTTCTTGGAACAGCTAGTTCCACAGTCCAGGGGAAAAAAATAGGGAAACAAACAGGCTATTCTTGACTTAAGCCTAAGAAAAATAGTTGCTTAGTTTAAGAAGTTCTTAGTTTCACCATGAAGTAATAATTGTCAAATCTGGTGAAGTTCAGTATTTCTAATGGAAGGCTCCTGCTGAAAAGTAGTCCATGGCAGTGATTCAGAAAAGGAATTGTGATGAGAAGAAGGACTATCATTACAGTGGTATTAAAATCAGATATAAAACCATTAAAATCCTAAGACTTCCTGTGAAGAATATATTTATGCAGATTTTTAACTGAGTTACAGAAAGTAGGAAGCATGTTTGAATGGTTGTTGGAGCCACACTCTAATGGTCACAAATTTTCAGTAAAAACCTATAAAAATAAATACAATTAAAAAAAAAAAAGAGGATTATGAGAAGTGAACAGAGTTATGTATATGTCCTACTGAGCATAAGTTATCACGGAGCTAAACCAACATTAAAGCTAGAAATTTCTCCTTTGGGAGAGTTTTTCCCACACCTTAAAATTCTTTATAACCAGTAATGTCTCAAAAAAGGTAGAGTACATTTTGTGAGGGATATTCTTTCAGGAAAAAAGTGCTCCATTAAGACAATTCTTATGTTCCTGCAAGCAAGGTTTAAAATCTCCATCCAAAGATATTTTTGTCTTTAACAGAAAAATCTCATAATACTCCAACATTTACCAGGTAAAGATATTTGCCTTCCTGCCTGAATGCAGAGTAGAGAGTCACACTGCATATAAGTGGCTAATCCTCACTTAAGGGACATCTGTTTCATTAATTTGTTCCATGAGCCAATTGAAGACAGAATCTCTTTATCAGACCTCCAAGATAAAAAAAACCCAACAGAATGGCTGGTGATACCTTAAATTTAATGAAGAATTGGGTCTAAAAAAAGTTAGAAAACACCAAGTCGTCAGAAAGTTCTAAAATAATTGTACACTTGGAACAGTCTTGAAAGCAAACTAAATTGTGAAAGTAAATTAAAAGCCCTTAATCTGGCAACATTTTGAGACTCTGTGACATAGGTCTCTATTTTTGTATGTATTAGCTGACTAAATACGTGCAAGAAGAAGAATCTTGCACCATTTTCACTGATGCTTTACAAAAGGTTTATTGAATTTTACACTGGAGTTTATTAAAACATATTAAAAGTAAAATGTCTTGGGCATCATTGCCACACACACACAAAACACATGAATAAAGCAATTTTAAAATAGAATAGTAAATTGGTTGGCTTTGTTTATTGTCAATATTATACATTTAAAGGAGGGGAAAATATTAGCAAATTAAGTATTGTTGGTTTCCATCGTAGCTGAGTGACATAAATACATGGCAACATACCATTACTTTATGTATATACACAGCCTTTCTCTGGATTTTGTATTTTTTAGCAAGAGAGAGAAAATTTTAGGCACTTTATTCGGGCAGTTTATTCTAGGATTATTTCTGCGATCCACTTTTTTTTCTGTAATTATTATAAGCAACTGAGATGTTTCTTCTATATAGTTTATAGGAAGCCTTATAGCAATAATTTATGTCTTTATTTGTCCATGGAAGATAATTTTTCCATTCATTCCAGAAAATTACTGATTTTCTTCTTGTATCAAACATGCCTTGATTGTTGAAATGTTGCCTTATGGTCACCCTCAAGATCACGGGTACACAGGGATGCAATCTGACTGCCTAAAAATAGTAAATGGTGCTAAATAATCACTTGGGACTGTGATTATTTAGCATGACTTTGTGTACTTGGCCAGTACAGCCAATGCCTAATACCTGATAAATTCCTCTTTAAATGGCAACATTTTTAAGTGCGTAGGGTAATTCTGTGTCATGAGGATTTTAGGAGCTGTCTGGGAAATATATTTTAAAGTTTTCCTTTTTGTATTTTAGAGGTTACTGAATAAATTTCTTTATAATTAAAAAATAGGTCCTTTTTACTTTACATAATTACATAAATGCTAACTATTGCTGCTAAGATGAAGTTACACAAGATGTCATTTCAACAGCAAGGTTACTTGGGGTTAGAACTAAATATATCTCAGCTTCTATCTCTCTGGAGTCATTCCAGGAGCGTGAGTGGTCATCCTTCTCTCCTTTTCAATTCTTTGCCTCACCTGGCCAGGCCCTTTGGTCTTCAAGATGAGAAATACTTAACTGAGTCTCCTACCTCACTTCTCCAGAAAACACCCAGTGGGTGCCTATTTTACTTCCAGATCTACCTCATGACTTGAACAACTTCAAGACTGGAAACAGAACAGCTGAATGGAAGATTAGACTGGTGTGGAGAAGTAGGCATGATTAAGATCTTAAAACCCTAAAGACATTGAAATGCTATCACTGCACACAATACGTGTGCACACAAATAAAGGTGCCATAGACATCTAACAGTGAAAGAGTTTTCTCACATTAGGTTACTAAACCGGTTTTCTTCAGAAATAATTTCACTGATGATCCTTTTTCTGCTGTCTGGACAGCTCATGGGGCAGAGCTACTGCTGTCTTCCTCAATACTGTCCTTGCATGGATCAGAATAGCCCTTGCAATTTGGATGACATAAGACCCAGATGTTCTTGTGGCCCTCTTAGCTTGTAAACAAAAGTCCTCTGCAACAGATAAGCACGACACAATTTGGTCTAATTTGTATTTAATCCAAGATAAATGGTATTCCTTGAAAAAAATATATGGAATGCATGCTAGTTACTAGGTTTCTTAAACTGTAGGCAAACATATTCTCATTTGAGTCAGTTTGACACAACCAGCAGTCAGCCATGCATTTGGAAGGGTGTAGAGCACTGTAGAACTGATGACAGTACATGCACAAATGGCTCAGGGGTTTTCTTCTCTGTTCAGGCACTTTAAACTGTAACAGTAGTTAATAATGCTATTAGGAATATCAGTTTCCCTTTTTATAGCTACATTGAGTGATCCAAAAACAGTCTGTGCTGCAGCAAAGATCTGAGAGGCCACAGTGCAAATTTACCAGAAGAATTGGTACGTGCCTGTCTTCATTTTATCCAAGACAGAGCAATTACACTAAGGAAAAAACAGGAGGTATTAGGAATCCTCCAATTTAGCCAAAAGAGCTTTTAGCAAAACAAACTTGGAATAAAATAAAATTGTACTTTTTCTAAGCAATTCTCACTTGGCATCTACTCAGGTTATGCAGAGAGGGCAGCTGTGGAAGGTTGGATTTACCTTATTGAGAGTGTGAAGTAAAAACTCTCCCATGCATCTAACAGCACAGTAACACCATCTTCTGGGGGAGAATTGGTCTGCTTTTAGCAGAGATCTCATAGAGTCCTATAGACGTAGCCCACCTTGGCTAAGAGCTGAATTAGTCATTTTTTCCCCATGTGGCCTAGTTCTGTCTAGCAAAGTATTGGAATATTTGGAGTAGTCATGTTGACTTACATAGAGAGACCTGTTTATGGGAAGTTCAGTAACATACCTAAATGCTTTAATTAAGCTGGTCAGCTGCCAGTCCCTTTAGGATAGAAGAATCTGAAGGCCTTGCTTCTACACTGGCAGAAGAGAGGGAGAGAAAGAAATAAATCTACTATAGATTCCCTTAGCTAACATTCCTCAGCATTGTGTTATTTATTTCTGGACAGATTTATAATGTACTTTGATGCTGAGCTCATAAAATTCTTAAAAAGAATATTTAATAAGTCCCTGAAGAGAAGAACCAGGAATCAGAAGACATTATGCTTCAGTATAGTAAGAAATTAAACAAGTATTCATGCAACTTACATTGATCAAAAAAAGCTATGGGAAACCATAGTGGTTAAATCTAAATTATGCATTAATGGCCACCCTGAGACCACTCTCTAAAGCAACATCCTTGTCCAGCAGATGCTGACTTGGAAGCTTGGGTTAAGACGTGGCGTGAGCTGGTGTTTCACAGTGCACAGGGCCAGTAATGCTGCAGGCTGCAAGGAACTTGTGAGGCAGCAGGATGGATAGAAGATGGGCAGGGACTACGACACTGCTGTGTGGACTCTTGCAAAACAGCATATATACAGCTATCTTGTCTTTTTTATCGAGGTAATTGCCCAGTTGGGATGGTAGAAGAGTTCACTGTAGGTGTGGTAAGAGTTAATTCAAGGATGAAAAAGGAGTGAAGTAAAAAGCAGATGTTCTGCAAAGTGATATTAGAACCACACAAATAGTACTATTGGCAGAATGGAGTAGTCCTAGCCTTGCTATTAATATTAGTCTGATCAGAAATGTGTGAACTCCAAGCTATGTTCCCACACAGGCCAAGCTCACAGTGTTACTCCAGATAGAGATCTGTATACATGGACAGAAGTCGGCTTGGCACAGCACTGAAACTCCTCCTGTAGGAAAGCAGCCTGAAGAATCAGATTTAACCTTTAGTTACTGACTTACTTCGGAAATATACTTTGTCTTGACAAGGAAACAAGGAATCCAGGATTGTGTGTTTGTATTTTGAAATTGCCTGGTTACCAATTCTTTTTAATTTCTAAGTTACACTTCGTCCAAATACTTTAGACAAAAGATTTATTGGCAGGGGTTTTTTTTGTGGGTTTTTGACAGGGGTTTTTTTGTGGGTTTTTGGTGGGTTTTTTTTTGTTTGTTTGTTTTTTTTAATTGTTGTTTTTCAGGCAAACTGCCAGTGTCCTCTTTTAAACCCCTGCTTCTGCTCTATCTCTTCCCAGCACAAATGTGAAAGCTTAGGTGACCTTATACTCTTTGGACAGGGATTCCAAATTCAAAATGTGACAAAGCTTGATACAGCCCCTCTGTGTCTATATTGGGAGGAATTGTGTAAAGCAGCTGGGTATGTGGTTATTGGGAGTAATGGCAAAGTCTGCTGTTCTTTTTAATTCTGATGCCAAGCACCCTGATAAATCTTAGAACATGGTGCCATTTGGAAACCCTGCCTTCTGTCCATTGTTTAGGGAAAAAGAAGTTCAATGAAGAGAAACCACCATAAACATATGTGAATTATGTGTCAAAAAGTTTCAAACCAGTAATTTAAAATCAGTGAAAGATCTTGATTTTTCAGGCCAATACGATGTTTTTTTTATGCTAAAAACTGAGATAGAAATATGGCTAACAAATTAAATTGTAATTCTGCACGCAGACTATTTTTGTACCCTATTCTTTTGCAAAACACCGCAGCACTTAAAATTACTAAATGAAACTATTTACATAAATGTTAACCAAGAATTCCAAACAATAAAAAACTCCATATAAAAAAAGTCTAAGAATTTTTTGAATGTTGGGAGGTGATGCAGAAATATTTTCACCAGTGTCTGACAATTATCTGCACTTTGTGGCTACTTAATAGGAAAAATTATATTCCTTCTCTTGTAGGAAAAAGTATGTTTGCAAGAAAAAAAAAGCCCCAAACAATAACAACCTTTCCAGGGACTGGTCACAGAGAAAGACCTTCCATAATTTCTTGCTACCTTGATTGGTGTTCATTTCACATTCTATCTTTCAATTCAGGGATCTCTAAACAACTTCTTAACTAGCAAATTTTCTGTCAGCTATTGGAAGGTTTTAAGTTATCAAGTGATTAACAAGGAAAAATATGAAAGAGATAATGGAATTTGTTTTTCTGTTTGAAGCTTAGCTTGGACTGGTTGTGTTGTGCTGTGTACAAACGATGACTTGACATGGGCATAGACACTCCAGGCTAAATTCAGAAGGAATTCAAAGCTGGGCCACAGTGACCTGCAGGGATTTATTTCAATGTTCTTTTCCTTTGCTATGTGCCTTTTATTATCTTATGTCAATCTTCCAAGTTTGTCTATATGAAACTAACACTCTCCTATTTTTAAGTTGCTTCTGAATATGGTGTAGACACTTTCCTTTAAATTATATGTTAATAGTTGTGCATTTGTGCTGCCAAATTGGCACGTGTCTGCAGCAGACCAAGTGACATGCTAACCTTGTTTTTGCACCTGGTGTGTTAGCATATGGTAAGACTAAATCACTGATTGTGTGAGGCACCTCTTTGGAGCTCACAGGCTGCTCACCTTGTAAGCTGCCTCTCAGCTGCAACCTGAGAACAAGACTGCTCTTAGTCATTTTTCGGGACAAAGTAGTTCATCTCAAGTCCTGCTTTGTTTTCAGCAAACCCCTGACATGACCCTAAATTACTTAGTAAGACTTACTGAATCAATTCTTGACTGTCCTCTGTTAGCTACAAGTGAGAGGAGGCAAGGATGAATCTGATCTCTTCTCCTTGTGTCCTCTGGGCAAGGATGGCACATTGAGTCCCCTTTTATATTCCCTCCAGTGACCTGCCTTGCCTCAGTCCAGGGATGAGTTTCCCAGTGTGGAGAGTTTGTTGTGCAGATCTGTGAACCCAGCCCCGAGACTGGCACACAGAGCTGTTAGACACTCGTGACTAGCACAGCTCCTCTATGTGCAGGGACAAAAAAAAAGAGGTAGGAGGAGAAACGGGATGTCAGGAAAACGTGCCTCTTAAAATGTCACGTGTCATTTTAGCTGTCACCTTTACCTAAATTTTGTGCTGCATCACTTGAGGCACAAAGTGAGGGAAACAGAGCAAAGGAAGGGCAGTGGCCAACATAACCTCTGAATTAGAGACCTTGTGCTTAGCACTGCTCAAGGACATGAAAAGTTTTTGGGGTTTTTTTAATAACACCCAAGATTGAATTTCTATCAGAGTAATGATGCTTAGATAAACTCAAATGTGCCTACAAAACACTTGCCTGCAGTGAAAATACAGAATTTATGAAAACTTAAAATTTCCCTTCATATTTAGACAATGTATCTAAATTATTTTTGCTTGGTTCTTTCTTGGCACGTTACATTTAAATTATGACATTTATGACGGGAGAAAAGGACCAACATGGGCTGGCAGTGCTCCCTTTTGGGCCCGCTTTGAAGAAAGTGTACAACCCCATACAAACAGGGCTCTGTCATAGCCAATCCAGGCCTCTGCTCAGAGACAGAAGAAAGCCTCTGAGATACAGAGCCTCTAGGCCAACTTTTTCCTAGCCTGACATCCATTTTTTTTCCATCATGATTTCCTCCTGCTCTCTGCCTCCTACTCCAAGTTAAACCAAATTTAGTAGGTAATTCCAGACATTCCTATTCAAAAGTGTCTCCAGCAGGAAATCAGTGCCCTGTTTTTCAGATTAAAAAAGAGCAAGCAAACTAAGCATTTTCTCAGGATGTATGGTTATATCTCTCTCACCCACTCGAAATCCATGCACATGGATTTTTCATCAACCATCCTATCATCGGCCCTCTGAGCCAGGCTAGCAAAGGCAAATTTAAGGTGGTTGAGTAGGCAATTATCTGCAAGAGTGAAGTCTCAGTGGGTTATTGAACTCACCTACTCAGAAGACTTAGAAAGGAAGAAAACTGTGTTTATATTTGATATTATATATCAACAATGGAGACACAATACATTTTGGTAGTAATTAAAATACTGTGTGCCATAGCAGCAGCTCAAAGAGTTATACGGTAGTTTGGCTACAGGTTGTTGGAGTGTATATAGTCTGGTTTATCTGTAAGTCATGTGTCCTTCCTGCTGTAAAGTCTTGCTCTAATTCAGAGCTTTGACCATCTAACTCTTTTGGTAAGGCATGGAAACATCATCATTCCACTGTTAAAGTCACACCAATATGAATCTGCAGGGAAAGTAGTTTGCTCAGCTGGTCTGCTGAGCCACTCCTTCTTCCATAAACAATACAGACAGATGAAATAAATGTTAGGCAACACTTCATGAAACGGTAAGTTTTTTATGGCATTTCTTTTCAGCATTACAACAGATTTGAGTTGGGTTTTGCCACTGGATCTGATTAAATTATGCTGGTACTGAAGTACAGAAACCCACGGATTCAAAGGAACCCCATGCTCTGTTAAATTTCTGCAAACCATTGTGGCGTTGGGGATGATGCACAGTGAAAGTATAATAGTCCCTAAACTTGGAACACATCCCACTGAATGCGTTTCTAAGCATCATCTTGCCCCGTGACGAAAAGACTGGTAGGAGTTTCAAGTGGGAGTTCCCACCCTTGTTATCCGTTGCATTGTAAGGGTTACACACTGAGTGTGTGGTAACATTGTTCAGGGAAAGATCTTCAGGAGTACCATACTCTTTCAAATTCATATGGATAAAGAAAGGAAATGATCCTAAGAACAGAGGACCTCAAAGACCCACGAAAGCAAGAGAATATATCTCTATTGACTTAGCTGAGAACATATCATTAGAAATGTCAGCCAGAGAATCATGGCAGGGACTTCTTACATTTACGTGGTAGATGTTATTCATGCTTCACACCAGTTTGATGTGCTTACACTGGAGTAGGTCTCATGCAGTTTCATTAGGACCAGTTGTTTTTTATCAACTTTGCATCCAACTCTAATAGGTTTATATAGTTTAAACAAAATAGAGATTAATGTCTTATTTTGCTGAAAATGGTAGAAAGAACATTTTGCTAACTTTGGTAAACTGATGTAAAAATAAAAACCATAAATGTCTGAGGCCAGGAAGCTCCCTGTCTTGGACAGAATGACTTTTTCCTGACAGAAGGATTAATTTGCCATCATTTTTCTATACAGCTATCATAAAAAACAGGGCACAAGCATAAGCCTGGAATAAAAAGCTGTAGTATGCTATTGACTACATCACATATTTTTTAAGTTCCATATACTGTTTGAAAACACAGAGGACAAAACAAGTACTATATCACTTGCAAAACTTATAAGAAGGGCTGGTAGAAGTAGGACACACTGAAAGAGACATTAAATGATAATGACTCTAAAGGTGATCTAGACCTTTTGATTTAGGACAAGATCAGTGACAGAAAGCATAGCCAAACACAGCATCTAGAAAGATGATTTGACAATAGTCAAGAATACCTTTAGACTTTAGTGAAGCTTTAGGATGTAGTATGTGAATCAGCATTTTGGTATTTGGATGAACAGATAATGAATCATCACTTCTCTACCTCTATCTGCACTTACACTGTGTTACATAAAAGGGCCAGGCATACTATTTTATTTTCTGGTATTATACCTGCAGGGCATGTATAACCTGATTTTGGAGCTAGCAGACCTGATAATAGGGTGTAATTTCTAAAAGAGAGACATTCCATTGACCAACACCCCATCCTGCTTTCAACATTATTGTGCTATGACTAGCAGAGAAGTTTCTCCTTAAATACCTTCTTCATGGGATATTCAAACACAGACTGTATAAATTATGAATATGGCTATTATCTGGAGAAGCCAGATGTGTAATACATGATGGCAGTAATAAAATGAACGCATCATTTCTGTGCTACCTGTTTTATACAGAACTAGAGTTTATTTTCTTGCATGCTCACTGTCTTTATTACTGCCCTGAGAAAAAAAGCTACCAATGGAGCAACTTTTCTTTCCCTTGGGGTATGGAGAGATTAAAAAAGTTAGTAATTTAAATGGGATGGAAAAAGATTTATTGTGTAAATATTTTACTTCCCTCCATGCCCTCACTTGCTCCCAAAGGACAGAACCACAACTTCCTCTCCCATCATAGCCATTTGATATGGCCAGGCCATGGCTTGGTGACAGCCAGCTCCTGTCCTATGAATAGACTGAAAACTGCCTTGGCTGGATTCTGTCTCTCTGAGCTATGCATCTTTGCGTACATAAATATACTGCAGAGAAATATATGGGTGAGTAAAAAAGGATCAGGAACTTCAGGGTGGGTGTTCCCTAACCTAGGAAAAGGACATGAATGCCATGCCACTGATGCCATGTGTTATTTTGTGTCCCATCTCATTCTCTGCAAAGGGATCCTTGATAGAACTACTTGATGAAGGCAGAGAGAAAGGTTGGCTTTGTTTCTAACATGTTCTTTAAGTGTTATGTTTCCAAGAAACATTCTGCTGGACATTTATTCCTTTAAACATTAGAACTTTGTTAAAAAGAAAAATTTTTAACTACCTCTGGGTTAAGAGAAGCTTTTTCCTTTCTCCTAGTTGGAATAAAAAGAGACTTCCTCTTCCTCCCCAACACACTCAGTGATTTCTCTTCAGATGAAAGCCCTCAACTCCTCATACCCTTAAAGTATACATTATGACTAGGAAATGCAGGTCAGTGTCACCAAGCTGAGATCCCTGCCTTTGCAGCAGAGTGAAGGGTAGATGAAGTTAGTGCATGAGCTGTGTTTTGCTCAATGAACGAAGTCCATCCAGTTGCCTGGTTAACACAAATTGGTTAAAAAGAACTAGCCAGGAAGGATGTGTGGGGGTTAGGTTTGCATTTGAGCACCTTAAGTGCAGGGGAAGGTCACCAAGATGGTTAGTGGCCTGGAATGTGCTGCAGAAGGTGAGACTGAGGGAGCTGACTTTGCTTAATTTGCAGAAAAAAAGTTAGAGTGGGTCAGAGTGCAGCCTCCCAATACTAAGAGGGAACAGAGAGAATATGGAGCCAGACTCTTCCTTGAGATGTACAGCAAAAGAGGCAGCAGTCACATGTTGCAGAAAAGGAATTTTAGACAGATAAATAGAAAAAAATTACAAGAGTGGTTAGCACTGGCACAGGTTCTCTAGAGAAGCTGTGGACTCTCTGTCCTTGAAGGTATTAAAAGCTCAGCTGGACAAGCAACCTGAGCAGCCAGATCTAAGTTTGAAGCTAGTTCTGCATTGAGGAGGAGACTGGATTATGTGACCTCAAAAGGCCCCTTGCAACCTTCATTATTCTGTGACTGCAATTCTCCAGAGGAGCATGCAAGCTTATTCTCACTGATTAAAACCATTTTAAAGCTTGCAAAACTTACTGTAAGCATTATTGCATATATGGAGCAAGCACATTTTGACAGTAAACCATCTGTGTTCTGGGAAGCAGCATCTAAGAATAAGGCAGAGAAACCAATTTATTGCAAATATGTTGTTTAGGCCACAAATCTTTCTACACTCAGCACCATAACTACTTCCCCTTCCACTGCAGGATGAAAGACAACTGATGATGTTACAGCACTTGGATTGAAGAGCTTCATTCTTTCCAGCAAACCTAAAAATGAAGTGAATGTCTGCATGAAATCTGACCCCTGTGAAAGTGGGGAAATATACATTCATATACATATGTATGCTGCACCCAAAAAGGGATAACTAGGTCAGATCCTGGGAAACTCAAATTTTTTGTCTGAAGTGGTTAGAAATCAAACTAAATCTGAAAGAGAAAAGATTCATTCATTCATCTCTTAGACCTATGCCACAGGGGAGCTCTTTCCCCACATAGAAAATCCAAGAAAAACTTGGCACAGAATTTCACTTTACTGATTTCCAAGCCCCATTCTTCCCTTGTGATACACAGGACAAAAAGGACCTTGTAAGAGAACTTAAAATACAGAAATGGATCATGTCTCTTGGGTGGCAGAACAAGAAAAGGAGTGTTACTCAGACCCTTCAAGGGCTTCTAAACACTGTGAACATCTTGCAGCTGTTAGTTGGGCTGCTGTCAGATACAGCAATGCCTATTCAGGATGAAGGTTTTATTCAACATAAATTTTATGGGAATGGAAATCGTATTGAATAATCATGTGGCTCCTGCAAGTCTGTAGGGAATCGTGCACATGTGGATAAAAAAATCCCACTTTTCCTTGAGAGATTGCAAAGCACGAGAATGCTTCCCACATAGCTGATGGAAGTGTCTACTCAACCAACATTTGCCTGTTCACACGGCATTAAGCATAAAGCAAATTGCACAAAGCAGCATTTCACTTACTGTTTTCTTTGGAAAAGACTATTTATCAGCAGAGGTAATTCCTTCACCTGGGCCTAGGAAAAAAAAAAAAAAGAGAATAAACACTGATTATCTACACACAGCAACATGATTTATATTTATAAAATGTTTGGCCACAGATTATCAAGGTTCAATGATCTTGGGTGTGTGGTTAAAAATAAAGTCCACAAAAAATGGAGAAAAAGAATGCTGTAATATTGAAATACTGCATTGATTTCAGACATCTAGGAGAGCCTTTGCATTCTCAAAAGTGAATCTGGTCTGTATTTATAAGCCAAATTTAAACTCATGCATAAAATACATGTATATGTGTGTATTTTGTTTTCTGCACTCTTGTAAAAAACTTCATGGAAAGTTCAGGTTATTCCAAGAATGAATACCTACATTTATGCTCTTCCTTCTTTCAGTTTTCTTTCCCTTTTTACTCTGTGTTGCAGCAATTTATAAATAATGAGGCATTGTCTTTATTTCATCTTACTACATACTAGCAAAGCAATTATACTTCTAAAAGGCTGCATTTTGCATAAAATCAGTTTAAGGAATTTTGCTCAAAATTTCCTGAATTTAATATAATCACATTACATGACACAGTTGAGCAGCCTGAGATACATTTTCTTGCTTTTTCTATGTTACTTGTCTCAGAAAGCAATGCACTTCTCTTCCTCTATACATTTTCAAAGTGATGACTCATCTACAATTGACTAATTTATCATTAATCAGCCTTAACAAGATTAGATATTTTAAATCATTTTCTAGCTTCTAATTCAGTCCAAAGGTTTCAGTTTCAAGGAATTGAAATGCCTTAAATTAAAATGTCTTTGAATTTAACCTTAAAAAGTTCCAAGAGTGGCAGGAACTTGCAATATTGACTGAAATAGAATGAGACCTAGACCCTCTACCAGTGCCCAAAGAGTTAGACCCATGTCCTGTTGCCGTACCAAAGCATAAACCCCATTGATCTCTGCGTGTGCATTTGGCTGCATGTTGCTTGCCCCACTCTCTAGGGGATGGTTGTGGCAGTATTGCAGTGGGGGCAGTGCAATATTTTTTCCCAGACTTTATCTGATTTGCCTATTAACAAGTGACCACAATTTGCAGGAATCTCAGTGAAGGGTTCCCAATGGCTGTAGCATGTTAGGTCTGGTTGAACAACCCCCCAACCATGAGAAATGGACTAATAAAAATTCTAAAAATATCAAAAATTTATTTCTTCCTTGTATGGACTGTGCCAGTGCTGAAGAAATCCCTAAAACAATAACAGAGTTTCCCAGGACTAGTTTCCTTGGTATATATTCACTACCATTAGAAATTTTCAAAGTTCACCAAACAGTTCTGAGAAGCAAGCAAAGAATATAGCCTTCTAATAAGACTTAGTAAGATTTCTGCTCACTGTATTTCATCAGATAAATCATTACAAGTCATTTTAAATTTTCGAAGGCTTACAGGCTCAACTGACTTTCTGTGTACCTGAAAAATTACTATTTGCCTCGTGGTCACATGAAAGCAACCCAACTTCATAGATAATTCACATTTACAAAGATTAGTCTTAGTAGCAGAGAACAAATATCGAACAGAAGAGCTTGATGCAAGGAAAAAAAAGGCTGCTGTAAACCTTGTGTGACAGAATTGTCCCTGTCTATTACACAGATGCTCTTCAAATTTAATTCTTTAAAGCTCTGTCTCATTCACAGGTGTTGTGTGATGCTGCAGGAACAAAATATGTGCCAGCCAAAATAAGGTGGACATTTTCTCTTTTCTAATAACCCCAGTGTAGTGCCTCTGACATAGTAATTCATTTTAGTTTCAAGCCCAAAACCAAATCAAAAGCTTCCCTGCTCAATTGCATACTGTAACTGCATTGAGCTAGCATTGCTCTCCCACCCAGCAAACAGCAAGGATTTCTCAAGAGATGCATTACTATGCTAGTAAAATTGAGATTTTTTTTTTCTCTCTGGACCTTTTTTGCCTATAAATGTGGTCATGACTTAACTTTGCTCTGAGGAAATATTTGCTTATCTTTGCTTCAAAAGGTTTTAATTAAATTCTAAAGGCTCCTCTACTCTTTCTATATCCTCCACTGCAATGTATTTCCTCTCTTCCCTTCTGAAGATGTGGGGGAGGATAGCAAAGAAGCAGAGCGACCTGAAAGTAATAAAGTCAGAGTAAACCACAAAACCCTTGCTTAATTACTCAGTGTCAGAACAGAGGCTGAAAAAAAGCAGTTCTTTCATTTTCATAAAATGACAAGAGCCAGCAAACAGATGACCAGAGCAGCCCATTGCGGTGTGATAGCTGACAGGAAGGCACAATCACTCATTATCTGTTCTCAGAACTGCTGATTGAAAGGCCTCGGTTAGTTCAGGTGAGGTGAAGAATGGCAAGACCCGGAGAACCATCTGCATATGAAGGCATTCACTGTGGAGCTAATACCATATATTTGTCTTTGAACAGAACAGTGTGAACCCAATTGCCTGTTTGTCACTGAGCAACCTCAGTGAACTCCTTGCAAAGCGAGCTTGTGCCTTACATTACATCTGGACCATCTAGGCTGCAAACTGTTTTTAAAAACATACATTTAAGGTTTAGTGAAACAATGGTAGCTATAATAAAACTGTGTTTTCTATAGATAACTTGTTGCATGTAACTTATTACATTTAATTTGCCACTTTTCTAGGAAAAGACAAAAAACTAGTCTGGGTGATCGATTTGGGTTTCCTTGTTCCAGAAGCAGTTGGAGGTACGACCCACTATGATGGGGCTTGATTTTATAATCAGCCGTGCTTCTTCCAGTAATATATTTCTGCCATTGTGCACCTGCAAGTGTCAGAAAAGCTGATATGTCACTGAGTGCTGTCAAATGCACAGTTAGACAGTAATTTTTTTTCCTCTGGTGTTCCCATTTTAGCAGCCCTATTTGAAAGGTAAGACAGACAAACAGATCTACATTTTAAGCTGCCAAACCAAAGTATCTGGAAACCTGAGTCCTCTATAAAAAGCACAGCTAGGGAACCATCACTGACAGGACAAACTGCCATGCTAGCTCAGATAACCCTGTCAGTTTGCCTCAGTGCAGGGACGCCTCCTTGGGTGAAGAAAGAGTTACCCTGGCTCTGCACAACGCTCTCTGCTTGTATTGGCAACCAGGAACTGGGACACCAGTCCATGGCCAGGAGTGTGCTCCAGATTACCAATTAGGCACAAAGTTACCGTGTGCAGTCTGTATTTACTGACTTGGGCAATGATCTGCCCATGAAAGGCTCTGGATCTCACTACTAGTTTTTTTGCTAAACATATGCTTTAAACAATCTTTCATGATGTTTCCCAAGTTGGGCAAAACACGTATTTTACACAGCAGGAGCAGAATATTTTATAGCACCAACAGTGCAATAAGCTACTACATAGCAACAGAAATATGTGTAGCAAAGCCTTGAGGTGACTCCTGTTTTACAGGTTTCAAGCAGCTCTTATTTAGTACCTGCATATAGTGTGATAGAGCAGCCCCAGCTGCTGCACGTGACCCCTGAGAAAACAGCAGCCCAGCTAAGCAGTATGTGTGGGAAGCTGCGTGGACAAAGATTCAAGTAGCATAGGCTCATAAAACTGCAGTTGTTTGCTCATTTTTTATGATGGGTAAGTAGAAGAGATTTGGTAAGTGCCAGCCACGTGTCCAGTCCTCCTCCAAACAACCCATGGGGGATGTTTGGCCTGGCTTTCTGCAGGTCGATGGCTGGGGCTGAAAGTATTTGTAGCTTCTCCAAAGGAAAAATAAACCCCTTGCAACTAGTAAGGCTACTAGCAAAGTTTCCAACACACAGATGCTGTTTTCTATCACTTTCCTTAGACAAACAATGAGGAAATATCATCTGCCTTTGAGAGGGAGCCAGCAGTCACCAGCACTCTTATCAAAAGATAAGAGAAGGAAAAGGAGAGGAAGAGCAATGTGAGCAGCAAGGACGCAAATTGAGAAGCGGAGGACCAGGGAAGGTCGTCCTGAGTAACTGGCTCCAGGGAACAGAGCAGGACCTTCCAAAGCCTTGTCTGCATTGCCAGTTACTGCTTCAGGCTTCATCTGGGTAACACTTAACGTCATGTACTGTCACGAAAGACAGGAACTTCAGTCACCGAGGGGCAGAACTAAGAAATTGAAGTGTTTCTGTCCTATGAATACTCTCATTATATGTACAGAGGCGGCATACTGATCCATGTGCCATGCATCTGTCAGCAGGGGCCTCTAGCCTTTCACAACTGTTTGTTTCCTCTGCTTGTATGTAGCTTGAATCCAAGATGGAAATGTCCTTGTCATCATCTGCTATGCTCACACCCTATCTTCTCACGCATAAGCAGTAGAGCTTGTAATTTCTTTTGCTCGCAAATCAAGAACAGAAAAATCCTGTACTGTCTGTTCATCACTGTTAGTCGCCCTTGATTCATGTAGAGCACAGGACTTCCTACTGTTCATTTGTATGTGGTCTCATCTACTGGTAAAAGCTGTGAACTCAGAAAATCACAGTTCGCAGACTCCCTATCACGTCTTGACAGTTGACTGCAAGTCATTTACCACCCTTGGGAAAGAGCAGCTGGGCAGCAGGAAGGTGACAGTGAAACTATTGATCCACAGAAGACCCAGAAAGTCAGTCAGCAACCAGGACATGATCTTTGAAGAGCAGTAACTCAGGGATGGACCTTCTCTAGTAGGATTACTCACAGCCTGCAGAAGACAGCACACTGTCACCTGTGGGCTGTCCCCAGCCTCCGCAAGGGCTTGTCTGCCACAGGGCCTCTGGGAGGCAGGACACCAGCAATGCCACAGTGTTTCTGTGGCTCCTGCTCTGGGGGCTGCCTTCCACCCGTTTTTGTCCCTTTCTTCTAGAAAAAGGCAGTAGATAAAATGCGGGACCTATAGCAGGGCCTGTCATCCTCAGACAGTGCACAGATCACCAGGTGTGGGAGGTGAAAAGCCATAAACACCATTCACATTAAAAGTTCAAAAATATTTTTTCACTGAGGACAAAGGCAGTTATATTCCAGGATTTCTGGCCCTGGGAGCATTACCTTACAACCTACGGTAATTTCCATCGAAGCTGAGAAGCCTATAATTCAACATGGGTTTTGCTCCACTTTTGTTCCATACTTCTGTTCCACTGGGCAAGGTCCTTCAGCAGCGCCCTGAAGCAGCCCCACTTCGGCATGTGAAGCATCTACCGCACGTGGAAAGCCGGTGCAGCGACTCCCTGTTTGCTCCCTGGCTGCTGGAGGAGCCGCGTGCTGCAGCGAGCCCTCTTCGGACCCCCGCAGCTGCTGCTGCCCTTCCCGAACCACGACGGAGCCGGGACACCTCCGGGCCCGGCCAAGGAAAGGGCGCCCGGGGCCGTGTCCGGCCGGGAGCGGACGAGCCCCCGCAGCCCCCGGCCGCAGCCCCCCCGCGCCGCCCGGCCGGGGCCGCCCCT
>VXAD01012520.1:598982-752719 GCA_013399195.1 Dicrurus megarhynchus
TGTTCTTTGCTATTTCGGTGTTGGGTGGGTTTTTTCTTTTTTTTTTTTTTTTTTCCCCCTTTCACTGCAAAAGCTCGGGTCACCAAAGCTGCAGAGAGAGTATTTTTGAAGCCTTAGTTCTTTCCCTAATAAAGTAAAGCAAAAGTTGATTAATTTGATTCGGGTACTCTCCTCCTACTGCTTATTATGGTAAATACCTCCACAATAAAAAAAAGCAAGAAGATGAGGCCAGCTCAGCTTCTGCTTTATTTTTGGCAGGGCTCTGGAATACCAGTGAGAACTCTGGGAAGCAAAAAGCCATTTATTTAAGTGACAAAGCAAATACCTTTCGGTGACTCAACAAAACTCTGCATTTCCAGCAAGGACTGCATCCATGTCAGCAGGGATGTGCTGCAGTTGAAGCCCCTTTTTACAAATATTCAAGCTGTCTGGCCTTGGGTGGGCCATGTCCTTGCATAGTAATTGTGATACCCATCATCTGAGAGGGAGGGTTATGAGTAACTTCACAAATAAAGCTGTAGCATTCTTATTGAATACTTGCAGTAGACTTTTGGCATGGTCTTTGGGGATTATAAAAAGTTGTTTTTAAGCCAATTCTTGAAGCCTAATGAGGTGAAAAGATAGTATGTCCCTCTCTTCTCCCACTTTTTCCCCCTGCTTCACTCAGCAGTTAATATTAACAGTGCAAAGAATCCTATTACTTAGACCTGGGTTCATAGCACATTAAAAAATATTTCTAAAGGTGCTTTAGTATTTTTATTCAACCAAAGAAGCACCTAAAAAGATCAGCTAATGGTTGTTCAGAGCCACAGAATGATGGTTCTACATCGAGATACATAGAATGCCATTTGATGCTCTGATGGGGTAGGCAACTTGCTTAATATAGTGCTGTCTATGCTCCGAGATGAAGCAGCTGATCCAGCTTGTTGGAATTTTAAGACCCGACTCAGGGCCTCTAAGAGGGAAGTTCAAGTGGATGAGCACTTCCACTTTAACTGGATCTGTTTTACTCAGTACTAGAATGTTCTTTTCTGTATTTTCAAGAAAATATGTTCACTTAGCTGTCACTAGAATCTATTTTTCAGAGGTTTGGATAAAGAAAGAAGAGTAGTTTTGGATTGAAGAAGTTTAGGATTGGCAAGAAGTGACTGACTAGTCTCACCCTGATTCCTTAGCTAGAACTGTCAATTTTCATTTAGGCTGCATTGTTTAAAGCTGTGCAGAGGTGAGGCCATGAATAATTAAGACAATGGATGAAGCAAATATGCATTCTTGAGAAGCTTCTTATCTGATGTAATAAATGAAAACATCCTGTGTTTCTTCTCGATTCAGAATTATACAGATCTTGGACCCGAGACCCTTACCTGGCTCCATCATGCCTGCGGATATGGCCGTGCGAATTTGCATAGCCCATTCTCCACCACTGAAGAGCTTTCTCAGCCCCCTCGAGGACTGCCAAAGAAACAACTTTGTGAACAGACTCAAACCTCTCCGGCCGTGTCTTCACGTGAAAAGCGACTCTGAAGCTCAGAAGAGCGACTGGAACCACTCTCCAGCCCGAGCCAAGAAGCGTGTTGTGTTTGCAGACTCCAAGGGGCTGTCCCTGACAGCGATCCACACCTTCTCTGAATTCCAGGAGCACCCTGAGTGGGATCTGCCCTTTGACCTCTTAGGCATCGAGGACATAACATCCAACTTAAAACTGCATGAGGAGAAAAACTTGATTCTGGGTTTCACTCAGCCCTCAGCTGACTACCTGGACTTCAGAAACCTTCTGCAGAAGAACCTGGTTTGCCTGGAGAGCTGCACCCTGCAAGAGAAGGTGCTGTCAGGCACTGTGAAAGTAAAAAATGTGAGCTTCGAAAAAAAGGTTCAGGTTCGTATTACTTTCGATACGTGGAAGACCTACAAAGATGTTGAGTGTGTGTACATGAACAATGTTTACAGTGATTTTGAAAATGATACCTTCTCATTTACTGTTGATTTTCCTCCTGCCATTCCCTCAGAAGAGAAGATAGAGTTTTGCGTTTCTTACCAAAGTGGAGACCATACCTTCTGGGACAATAATGAGGGCCAGAATTACAAGATTGTACACGCAGAGTGGAAGCCTGATGGTGTTCAGATACCATCTGCCAAGGAAGACTATGTAGATCTTCAGACTCCAAGGAGAGCACAAGAGAGAGAACCTGATCTGCTAGGCAGTCCAAGGCTGTCCAGTGGCCTCTTTCCCCGGTGGCAGAGCTTGGGTCAGATTGAAAATTCATCACCATATTGGTGAGCCACACTACTGAGGAAGCATCCTTCCCTTTGGCAACAGAACTGTGCTAGTTCTCTGGTTCACATACTGCATGGTGAAACCACCTGGCAGGTTTTGTTTGCTGTCTGAACAAATCCAAGTTTGTTAGTCTGTGGGACTTGTTAAACCATATTATGCTCCTGAAGTTCTTAGCCAAACCTTGTCCTTGGAAGGAAAGAAGACCAAGGTGCAACTCATGTGTATGCCACCTACTATAGGAATAGCTTGCCTGTATCTCAAATTTATGCTGCTTTCTTCCTGCTGTCAGCTCTCCTGGGTCACTAGGAGAGAGACTTGCAAAGTAGTATGGAAGGCAATGGTATCTCAGCAAGCTGTAGTAACTGTGTGTGAGTACGTGTGTGTGCACAGGGATGGTAACAGAATGTCACAGCTCGTTTTGCACCTGTCAGGAGTACAGTAGATGCTGTCAGGAGGCTTGCTGTGACCCTCTGCGTGCTTGTAGCAAAGGCAGGTGGGGATGCATGGCAAAGATTTGTGGCTTCAAAACATGTTAAGAAACTTGGAGAGGATAATGGAAAGGTGGGAAAAGGGGAAGAGGTAGAATGCGCTACATAACTTGGAGGTGTGCAATGTTCTAATTACTTCTTTCCAAAGCTGTTTTTCCAAATCTCAGAGAAAGACCTATGGGATAAAAAGGAGGCTAAAAGAAATGATGCAAAGCGAGTAGTAGAAGTGACCACTGCTTTAAGAAGGCATCTCTGTCCTTA
The DNA here is from genome assembly GCA_013399195.1 of Dicrurus megarhynchus. Classification (NCBI taxonomy): domain Eukaryota; kingdom Metazoa; phylum Chordata; class Aves; order Passeriformes; family Dicruridae; genus Dicrurus; species Dicrurus megarhynchus. The sequence goes on from VXAD01012520.1 coordinate 602,007, forward strand.
CTGTCTTTGTGAAGCCTTGCATTTGATAACAAATGTAACCTTGACTTCACCAAGGAACTTAATAAGTAGGAACTTATTTAGCAGGCAGATGGTTGCATTTCAATGTTAAAAGAAAAATGTGCCTTGAAAAATTATTTAAAGCCACCCTAATATGTCAAAAATAGGGTTAGGCAACAAAACAAAGCAATTTGTTAATTTTCTAGTCTGTAGTAGCATTAGGTGATTCCACTCGTCACCTGATCTAATCTTACGGCATCTGATGGTTGAGTATCCTGCTCCTAATTGCAGTGTTAGCCATGACTTTTCACAAGTAACATAGGCAAGGTCCTTCATATTGAAGACAGTGAATTAGCTGCACTTTGTGAGAGCTAATTTCTTTAAAACAGCAGGGTTGTCCCTAGTTTTTTCTAGACTGAATATAGGCTTGCACATAGAAAACTGTTCTGCTTTATTTTACCTCATTTTTTGAAGTTTATTTTTTTTTTAAACTTCAGTAAACTAATATATATTTTGTATCTGTATGCCTATAATTTAGCTCTCTGAGCTGTCAAACTCTAAATGTTGTCTGGGTTTCAAGCTGGACTTGTGTGAGAAATTGTCCAGTACATGCTCAGCAGGTGTGAATACTGGCACACCTTTTAACTATACAGAAATGGTGTTAACATCAAAATATAAATCACGTTTTTGTTCACAGCTAAGCAGTATAATAGCCTGAGTGTGAAGCTACCTGCAGTGCAGCAAGATGTTAAGTACTAAGGTGAAATAAGCCTCCTCCACTAATTGCACTTTTCCTTGTGTAACCTCTGCTGTTATGTGTAAACTAGCCATTTTAAGAATAAATTTTATTTTGATACATCTGGTTCTCACTGTGTCAGCTCAATCTATCTATTTTCTCAACTTCTGTAAAACAAACTTAGTTGTGATACAAGGTACAACCAGTTTGTTCTGTGCCACGGGATCTGCTAAAGCTGGCTGTGGAATGACATCTCAGGTCAGAAGCTGGCATTACCCCGAAGATGAAATCCAAGCTCTTCACTAAATGAGGTATCCTCAAAACTATTCACCTTGCAAGTTGTCATTTTAAAAAACACTATATCTCACTAAATTTACCTGGAATATTTTGGTTTGACAGATTCTGTCAAGGATCTTCCTGTGCTGTGAGCAAGTCTGGCAGGGGTCTGTCTTAATCTGAGGGCCAGACTTAACCTGCTGAGCTAAAGCATATGTGATGACTGGATGGGTGAATCTAGACAGCAGCTCTAAATGTTTTCTGGCTTGGTTTCACCTTAACTTGGCTGGTTGTGCTGCCTCCTGCAGCTATGCTGCTGTTCAGGGCAGTGGGAGGTTGTACCCAGGAATCCACGGAACTGCCATCAGTACCAGAGGACTCCCTGCAAAATAAAGTGTCTGCTCTGAGCCAGCCATGCACCTCTGATGCTGCAGCATGGCCCCAACCTCACAGGCACTGAGAATGGAGATAAGGGTGGGGTGGTTTCCAAGGGTCCCCCGTTCCCTGGGGAGAGGGCAGAGGCCTTTGGTGCACCCCTGCTTCTCCTCCGCGGCCACGGAGAGGTGCACAGAGGAGCATTTCTCAGTACATTAACTTACTGACCAGATGTAGTTTAATTCAGTCTGCTGCACACAAAGTCAAGGGTTTCCAGCAAGAAATCTAGCTTTAATTGTGAAAAAGCAATTCCCAAAAGGCTGAAGACATGAAGCTAACAGCAAGTTGCTGACCTGAGGAATTAATTTAGTGCTTCCACATGGCTGGACACAGAACTCGTCTACCAGTCTCAGACTCAGTTACTAAGTACACTGAGTCCTAGTGGGCAGGAACTCTTATGTACTGCACCACCAGGTCCCTGCTCTGGAAAAAAAAAGTGAACTAAAGAGAGATTTGTAACTTAAATGGCTTGAAGGCTGCGCTGCCTCAATGTGAAATTTGGCTTCAACAAACCAGATGAGGCTACTGCGAAAAGCAGAAGCCCTCTAGCATGAGGAAAAGCAGCATTTCTTATCCTCCAGCCAGGCTTTGTGACCAGCCAGCCCAAATGCCCTGCTCTTGACTGAGACATAAATCACTTAAAAATAACAGAAGACAGATTCCTGTGAGCAAGCCTTGGCTTTAAGCCAGCTGCTTTGCAAAGATGCCTTGCAAGGTCCTACTTGCCCAGCAGAGAGTCAGTGTGGTGCTACAGTGCTGCCCAGCAGCTTCAAAGCCCTTCCTCAGCTGAAAGGAGAAATCCTTTGCCCTTTCTCCACTCCCTACCAAAGCAACAGTTTCGCTCCTTCCCCTTTTAAAACCGCTCATGTTGTTTAACGCTAAAGTTCACATCCATCAAAAAGGTAACAGGCTCCTGGAGAAAGGCATTAGCAACACTTAAGGTATATTAATTGAGAAAAAGACTGGTCTTACAAGTCTTTTATCAAACACTGAGAAAAACATAATCATTGGAAAATTGTCTTAGCATCTTAGATGCTGCCCTTTCAGATATATCTGTTCCAAAACCTGAAGGTATAAAGCCGATGTGGTCCTTGAAAGAAAAGCTTACAACCCATGACATCATGCTATTCTCTTAGGAAGTCACTTTTTCAGCTGCACTGTAGGTCTGTAATTCCACCACTAATGTGACAGCAGTGAATAACTGGATTCACTCCTATACCTCTGCAGTGTCTGACTTTCAGTTATAGCCTATGGGTGGCACAGCACTTACAGACTTCATTCTTCAAACATGAGTGTTTCAAGTTGGGTTCCTAATAGCTGTGCTCGCTTTTGAGAAGCTACATCTAATATTGCCATGTGAAATTAAATTAAGATTTGCTGGTGTTTTTTATTAACAAAGATCTATCACCCTGGAAGATCAGTGTCTGAACATTTCCTGAGAACATAATTAGAATTTTTATGGGCAATTAGTGAATGTCTTTTTCTGTAGTTAAATATAGCTAAGCAAATTACCACAATTTATATGGTAAATCTAGTATATTAATGGTAATGTGGTTGATGTCATGGTATTAAATATGCATAAAGCAACAACTCCCATCTCTCAGACACTTCTGAGATTTAAAATGAGATGTAATCAAGAATAAAATATTTCAGTGAGGCTAAAATAAAAGAAAGCAGGAATGTGCTAAATCCTCTTGAGAGGTCTCTGCTCCTGTTTCAAGAATCACCTGTACTTCAGCCTTTCCTGGCTGGCATTCACGTAACCTATTCTTACAACCCTTCAGCGATGGTGGCTTCCAATTATTCTTTCCTCATTTTAAGAGTCTCCTCAGGTCTTGGCCTGATTAAAATTAAGCTCTTAGCTTCTTGTTTTATTCTGCATAGGCAAGAAGAAACATCTATTTCTTTCTTTTTGCAATAGCTTGTAATGGCTTGAGAGTAAAGAACAGGTTTGTCTCCTCTCCCCCCATCCCTTCTCTAGGCTATGTAACACTTCATTTCATTAAAATGAATATTTTGTCTTTCCATCCTTGTTTGGAAAGAACCTGTTAGAGCTTTGGATTTTCCTTAATGCAGAAATATCACTCTTGACTAGCTCTGGAAAAAGCCTCATGGTGTGGTCCTCAATGTCACCAGTGAAAACTTAGCACAGCTCAGTACCCATTTTTTGTTGCTCAACTGACTTCATCCATCTCATCCAGAAAGGCCTGAGGAATGTACAGCTCATTTCAGTGCTCGAGAGCCTGTCTGTGAAGCTTTTGACAGCTGGGCAGGTTGAATCACTGATGCACTTCACCGACCATTTATTCTAACGATGGCATTTCCTCCATTAAAAGCATTCATCTTTTTCCTGTTCCTCCTCTATATTACAAACTGCTTCTAACACTCCAGCCTTTGTTTACCTCTTTTCTGGAATAGTCATTAAGTTAATGAGCTTTCATTTCTTCTACCTGAAGTGCAGCATTCTCTGCTCCAGTGACAAAATTCATGAGAGCTTGATAGGACTGGTGCAGAGGCGGCCAACTGACATTTGTTTTTTCAGTGTTCACTGCAGGTGGCCCAGCGTTGATCTCGGTAAGTGCACCTTTCAAACAGTGAGGTAGAAAATACCAGGCTTAACTCTGGTAAGGCAAAGCCTGAACACGGCAGGTGGGGCTGCTCAGTCCCTAGAAACTACAAGATACCCTTGGGCACTGCAGTGTGAACACACAGCAGTCGTGTACCTGCGTTATAGCCCCGGCGTTCTTTGAGCACAGGGGAGAAACAAGGCTGCTCAACAGCTAAAGACTTGGCTCTCTGACAACAGGGACTGTCAGGAAGATTATGGTTACAATAAGCTAACAACCAGATTTAGGGGAAAGGAGCGAGCATTGAACAAGCAGTCAAACATTGCATAGCAGAAACTGTAAGGGTGCAAGACAAAGAAATTGGTCTACCATTTACTGTACTGTAAAAGAAATATATGAGGAAGAATAAAATAAAAATTATTTGCCTCAAAGCTGTTATTGGGGAAAAACCTCTGCTATCTCTTCATATTTCAGGTCACTGTAATATTTTATATGCTTTTGGACTTGCAGCACCTCAAACCTTACTTTCGGGAACAACATAAAAGCGGCTGTTGCTACAGACTTGCTGGCAGTGAGAGTGTTAGGGCGATTCCCCTCGCTTGCAGAAATGGTGAAACAAAACAAAAACCTTCACACAGCAAAACTCCTGCCCTAAATAGTCCCCTCATCCCTGAATCACACACATGACTGTAGTTAAAGATAAAGTCAAATCTGTGAAATTGTTATACCAAAAGCAAGTATCTCAAGTCTTTTTTTTCAAAAAATGTCTTTTACTGGTATCTCTTTGAGAAAACAACATCTTAACAGAAGAATTGAGAGTATGCAGCAAGTATCATTAACTGAAAGCAGGGGAAGGTCAGGGTGAGTTTTTTTTTGTGTGGGTTCTTTTGGTTTTGTCTGTGTTTTTTTAAGTGCTTTTCTTCACAAAGCTTTGTCTTTTTCTCCTGCCTTCCCACTCACAATCTCCCTCCAGTTTTCCTTGCCTGCAGCTAAATCAATATTGAACCAGGAGACAGATAAATTCTCAAAGCCCAAAAGTGAATAGAATTTATAGAGATATACAAAGAAACCTCACCAGCACTCAAACACAAACCCAAAATATACCAACAAAGCAAAAAACCAAACAAGCAAAACCCCCTATTCTTGTTCTCCATTTAAAGCTAATTACACACTGCAGGTCTATCAGGTGAGGTGTCAAGAATATTATGGTACAGCACAGACATCTTTGACTTGGCTCTGAGCACCATAGCAAATCTACTGACCCTAGGAAAACAGATCCTCCCATAAACTCAGAGTTCAGCCACAACCATTACCAACCACCCCTCCTCTACCCATCAGAAACTCAGGCCACATACTGATACAGCACAGAAACACCCAGGAGCTGCAGAGTTGGATGGGGAGAGTTAAAGATAATTTTTGTGTTCAGGTGACACAGTCATATGTCAAATGTTGATACCCTTCAAACTCTCCATCTAGCAAAGGCAAGTAATGGAAGACCTCCTAATGTTTTCCACTCCACTTTATTGTTTTCTTGGAAGAGTCACACTCTTCCACAGTCCAAACCAGCCCATGGTCTCTGTGTCTGTATCTATCACCTCAGCAGCTGCACCACCAAAAGCATTTACCTTTGCTCTGCATTGGGAGTCAGGAAAAGTTAACTTCCAAACCACCCTCCCCAGCTCTAGAGTTTATTTTCTTTTTTCTTTTTTTCCTATCAGGCTGTAAAATCCTCCTTTTCTTACCTGCCATAATCCTCTGAAAGACCATGGGTGTCTGAATTTCCAGACAATATCACTTTCAGAGGTCTGTCATCATCTCTGTTCGGGAAGGACACCAGGCAGGATATAATCCCAGTACAAAGGAACCATCTGCTGGTGCGAAGGCAACCCCAGCAACCGAGATAGGTTGAGTTAGGATCAGTCACAGCCCCCAAGGACAGGAGCTAAGAGCCACTTCCTATAGCAGGAGCTGGAAATGATGCTTTAATGATAGCTGTTATTGCTGAAGCAAATCTCCTGCAAGCCTGATGTCATCCTAGGGGTGGTGGGTGAGTGCTGCACTGGCAGCACCTGAGAAAAATGGGCATAGCAGGTGCTGCTTGTATGGCACACATGGTGGTTATTTGCTAAATAACAGGATTACATTCCTTCCCCTCCAAATCAAACATTTCTCATGCTGAAGAAAAACAAAAGGGATGTTTCACAGGCCCCTATCTCTGCATCCTAGGTGTACTGGGACCAGTTGCCCAACTTTGTGCGTTGGATCATGGTGAAAGCACGAGGTCAAGTCACCAGTGGAGAAGCAGCTGGGGCTGTGCTGAATGCAGTGCAGACCCTGCTGGAGTAACAGCTATGGTACAGAGCATCTTTATTCATCTGGAAGAGAGCAATCAGGCAATACTCTCCATCAAAAGAGTCTGCTCCTCTATTGCAAAATCTGTGAGCAGCTGCATACTAAAGAACTCAACTCTGATACTCATTTTAGATAGTAATTAGAAAAACACAGTATTTTTTATTTTCGGTGAACTGCGAATGTCAATTATTCTCAACACCAGTTACATAAATAACATTGCATTTTATTCTATACAGTGAAAAATACACTACCTCAAATATAAAATGTCATACAAAGGCTACAAGCATACATTCTGGGCATGTGCAAGTTAAGGTGTCACGTAATTACAGCCTCAAGCAGCTGACTGACAGAGAAGGTTGTGCTGGATTTCTCCCCTTCATGCTTCAGTCATTATTCAGAAGAGGGAAAAGAAGAGGGATGAAAAGGTTTCTGAGATAGCATCTTGCTAGCTGGTTATTAGAACTCCCATCTTCCTCCTGCCAGCTCCAGGAGAATGCCCAGGGCAGGGTCATGGTGGCTGTGAAGTCATTCACCCTGAAGTCTTTCTTGTCTCTCGTGGTAGTATGGGAAGGAATTTCTTTCTGTCAGCATGGCAGTGACAAAGAATCACAGAATCAAAGAGAGGTGATTCTGAATCACAGAATCACAAAGAGAAGTCATGTGTAGTCATTTTATATGATCAGTCACCTTTCCTGGACGAAAAGCTCCTTAGAGAAGGAAAATTTTACCCTTTAGGACCTACGGTTCATAGGTATGTACTAATGCCTTCCTCAGCCACTGGCGAACATATTGCAATGCCTTTACAAGGAATAATTAGGCAGGGGCATACATTTATAGTTAATTATCATGTTAGGGCAGCAAGAGCAGAGTGAGTTCCAAATGCAAAATATTGCCTCCCCTTCCTTACCATATAGATTATATTTGCCCCTCTGGTGTTCGCTTACCCCTCTTGGGAGCCTTTTCAAAGACTTCTCAGCTCTGAGATTTAATGCCTGGCATTGCTGACGTGCAGAATTAAAAATGTAAAGTGTATTTGCTACCTTCTGTTTTTAGATTAGCAATAGAGAAAATAGTCCTTGACCTGCACATAAAGCCAGAAGGGCCCAAGGGATGCAGCTCCAGTGTGAGCAGAGTGGGGAGAAGAAAGCCCATTGCAGGGCAGCCCAGAGGGGTGGAGGCAGAAGTCCCTCTGGAGCTACAGGAGCAACTGGAGGAGAGGGAAGCTGTGGATAAAAGCCCTGTCAAATGCTCATTGCTGGCACGGAGACTTGTTGAAGTGTTATTTCAGGAGACAAGAGAAGAGTGGTTCTGTCTATAGGCCAGGGAAAGGATTGGGTCACAGCTTTACTGAGATATGCAGTTGTTAACGATGCAATGGTTTGAGGAGAGAGTAAAAACCCATGATTTTTTTTCACTGGATGTTTCTGATGTACAAAACTAAAATTCTTTAATTAAAACAATAAAGAGAACAAGAAGAGTGTCTTTTCCACTCTTAGTGGAACATGATTAACAGCTCTAGTGCTTGCTTTTTGCAGTGGCCTACAGATATTTTCCAGACACCATTCTACCTATTTTCCAATTTGTCTTGTTTACTGAGCATTTTTTAAACCCTCAAGGCATAACTATTAAAGCAGTACTTACGAAAAAAGTACGTCATGACATTTTTGAAGGATTTTCTCAGACAACAGGGTTACCACACCACTCTTGCGTGACTAGAAACCAGAATAAATTCCAAGTATTTTAGCTTTATTTTTATACTGTTCTTTTGGTAAATAGAGCAGTGTCATTCACAGGTACGTAACCTGAGTCTTAGGTGCCAGAGGCTTATTTGCCACAGGTTTAAAATAATCTTGGGACAGTGGTGGGTTTTTTCATCTATGGTTTCAATTTTTGTCAGAGCAATTTCTTGCCTTTCCTGCTCTGAGTCACAAGTTTGTGAGAACAGAAAGCAGCTCCTGAAGTAACTTATGTAAGGGTTTATTTGTGCACCTTTCTAGAGACAAATCTGCACAGTGGTTTGGGGTGCATTCTTTCCCAGTTGAAGCTCTGGCCTCCCACAAATAACCCCTGATGTTACGATGAATTTGCTGGGTTTGTGACTACACTGGTGAGGGAGAAGTGTCAGTAGGACAGTTCTTCTTAAGCTCATGCCAGTGCTGCTGGAAGTGATTTTGGCTCCTTATGTTCAAGCATCTTTTGTTCTCCAAAGGGCATTTCTTTTCATCACCATGAGCCCACATGATTTCTTGGACAGTTTGGATTTTCCTTCGCATAATGGCACAAATTAAGTGTCTCTGGCCTTCAACAAAATTGGGATATGTGTGACTGCCTCTCAAACTGGCAAGAAGCACAAAAGTGAAAAAGGACAGATCATGGAGTGAAGTCCCTGGATATTTTCCACCATCCAGCCCTTAATGCTTGCCATAGCTCCTCGCTTCCCACGCCGGCTGCCAAGCAGAGCCCAGCCAGCTCCAGACACAGGGATAAGGGGAAGGCTGAGACACTGAGGGCTGGGTTGCAGCTCAGTGCTTCCAGAGGAAATATTCCTCTGCTCTAAGGAGATGCTGAAATAGTTGTACTGCCAGCATCTGCTTCCTCTTAGACATCTATTTTACTCCTACATTTGACAGATGGACCAGTGATGGGGAGATGAGTGCTGAGTGCTGAGAGCCTCCAGCTAATTTCACTGATTTGGAAACATAACTGAGAAATACATAAATTTTTATCCCTCACTTCTTTCACAGGCTTTCTACTCCTTCATTCAGCAAGGCCAGGGCTACAAATCAAACTTGGATTTTGTTTAGCAAGGAGTGGAGCAGAAGATAGAGGTGTGGCTGATCTAAACCATTTCACCTGTTGTCATGTTTCTGCAGGCCTGAATATTTCAAACACAATTAAAAAATATATTCTTGGTGCAAAGACTGCTTCTGAAGTATACAGAGCTATGTTTCAATTTCCCACTGAATTTCCAACTCCCTTCTGAACATGCAGTAAACAGTTAAGATTTCTCTTGGATAGCTCTCAGTTCTGTTGGCCAGGGGACACAATAATTCTGCTATTGTGCTTGCCCCTGTTCTTGGGCTTCCTGCAATTTTTCCTCGATTCCCACATTTGCAGTGGAGCTATTCTCACCTCCTGCCCTGCCTGAAATTCACAGGCTGTATGTGCTAGTGTGAGTCAGCAGTAATTACACTTCATCTGTAGGAGAGACAGTGGTGAAGGGGTTGGAGGTGATTCAGCAGAACACTTTATTGGCAATATCACTCCGGAAATCAACACACCTGAGTCCTCGGGTTGAGGGCTTCACAATCACAGACCATTGTGTAATGGACAGCCGTCCTAAAGGCTTTCTGCAGCAATCTGAAATTTGCTATCCCATTATACTTAGACTGCAAATGGAAGCACTGTGTCAGGGCAGGGATAGCACCTAAGTGCTGTGAGCAATTTCACATTTATTCTCCGTGTCAAATGTTCTCTTGGTTCTCACAAAACACGGCACTGTAGTTAGAAATCATTTGAGTCTGATGAGTCAGTGCACATAGTATTATTCTGGCACAACTGAGGCACTAGCAATTAAACCTTATTCTCCAGTTTTTCTGCCTTTTTAATCACTGCCAGTTCTCTTGCATTTCTGGCTTATTGGTTGCTTTGAAGGAGCTGGAGGCAGACAGCTGATGAGGTATCACAGATGTGCCATGCTGATGTCAGTCTAACTGCAGAGTTAAAATCTACTGTCTGATCAAAAATGATTGGATTTATGTAATGAATCCACCATGGGGTTATGTTGCCACATGCATTAAAACAAGAGCAAAACAGCACTGCATACCAATATCATAAAAGGAACCAGCAGTTAATTGTGTGATTGGCTTAGTTAGTGTTCGTTATAAATTACAGTTATTAGCAGTGTAAACCAAAGACAAAGTAATTTTTTCCAAAATGTAACTATGTCTAATTTCTAAATATATAAAATATATATTTAAAATATATATTTAAAAATATATAAATAAAATGTAAATATTTTCTAATTTCTTTTTAACACTGTATGACTGGGAATAGCTCTTTATGAGGCTGAGGGTGAACCCTCACTGGCCTGGGCTGAACAGATAGGTTGTTCTGTGGGACATGTTAGTCTGCATGTTCCTCTCCAGCCCTGCCAGCATGGAGCCGGGGTGTGGCATCTTCCCTTCTGGTCTCCCCCTCCAAACAAATTCCTAGGAAATACATGATGCTTTGTACAAGATGAATCAGTAAAAGGTCAACACAAGAACAAGAAAATCCGAGTTTGTGGCTTAAGGAATGCAATGCTTAGCATGTTTTTCCTATTTTACAGCAATGACATGCTGTCCTCGCAGTGCTTTCTAAGGTCAAGGCAAGACAATCTTTCCTTATTTCCTAAATATGTGTAATACCCTGAACAGAATTTGCAGATGTTAATAAAGACAGTATATTTTATGGATGTTCTAATTTTACAAAACCACATTTCATTGTTTGTTTATTCAGTATAAAGATATTCTCCAGATATTCTCTTTAAGACTGAACATGTCAGAACTGAAGTAGAATGTAAGCAGAAGAGACTGTCTGAAGGCCAAGCAGGGAAAGATGTGAGCGGAATGACACTGCTGTGGCCATGCAGGGGGAGTGGGGGGGGGGTTGGGTCACATTCGAGAGCAGATGTCAAAGCTGCTAAGCCTACTACTGGATCTTAAACATGCAACAACTTTTCCCTAAATTCAGAACTGAGACTGCCTGTGCTCTTCCGAAGGGGCATTTCAGGAATAATTATGTAAAAGCTACATGGTTATGGAAACCATTCAAGTTAGCCAATATGAAAGTGTGTCAAGTCTTGCTCCTCTCAATAACTTATTTTGCATTTTACTAAATTGTACTTCAAAATTTTCTCTTAATTCATTGCTGCCAAATGCTTTGATGCTTTTGGTTTTCCCTCTTTTTCGTAAAAGCCTGAATTAAAACCTACCCCTCTTTCAAGATTCCCATTTCTGTCAAATAAAAGAAACAGAAAGAGGGATATAAAGATAACAGAGAGAGACTAAGATTAAATGGAAGTGGAATTTTAGTAGCTTGGCTCTGATAACTCCATCATTTCCTCCCTCTGTGCCTCTCAGGGACTTAACCACGAATGGGTCCGTCTGGAAGCACAGAGTTACTGAGTTTCTGCTCAGCACTTTTCCTTCCTCCAGGACTCTGACAGCACTGCAGGCATCCAATGCTGTAAGAAGCATCCATAGGCATGGAACCAAACAATGCCATCATCACCAGTTCGGTGTTAGCTCTTCACTGAGACCACGTGGAATGGTGGATAATTCCGATGGCAAATTTGCCTCGTGGAGCACAGACTGAGGGAGCTCCTGCAGCCACTGGTGTCTTACACCCTCACTGTTAGGTTGTCCCTATCTGCCTCAACCCCAGTAGAGGACATCCAGTTTGATTCCTTTTCAAACCCAAGAAAATCGATAAATATTTTCCAGGAGCATGTCCTACCCATGAGCTAATGTCCCCTTTGGAGCTAAGTGAAAATGCTTGGAAACAACATTTTCAGGGTATTTCACCATGCATTATAGACAAAAAACTGCCTTGCATATAATAAAAAAAAAAGAATATATCATAACAGTCTACTGTTTAAAGTACTAGCTTGGTTTGCCCTGCCCTATGAACACTTAAGTATTTTTAGATTGCCATTGGATAAAATGCACAAGCAACTCCTGAAGCTGTCCAGGGGGAATGTATTCCTCCACTTACCCGCAACAGGAGAAAAATGGCAGAATCCCTCTCTCAAATGCATATACCATTTGCCTTTTCCAGAAAAAAAACCAGCAAATTTTTTAATATGGTTTTGCAGAGTTTCTGTACAGTTCTTAGCTGTGAAAAGTTACATTTTTTCCAAACGTGTATAGATTTATTGAGCATTTAACGATGGCTAGAAACAGTCAACACTGAAGCATGTGTCTAAGCTCTTGATAAATATCTTGTTTAAATGTAGTCGAGATGCCACAAAGTATTTTCCCTAATAGGAAATAAAACACAGTCATCTGTTCTAATTGCAGTGATGCTGATGTAGCAAAATATGTATTCATAAATTCACTTTATCAGAGAGTACCATAAGGACATGACTACCACATTTCCAAGGAGATCCCACAACAGATCACATTTAAACAACGTTTCAGCTTCATTTTCAATGAACAGGATTTTCTTTTTAATTTAAAAATGAGACATCATCTGAAACGTACATACACTTACTCAAGCTGTGGATTAATGAGGCCCTGCCTCCAGCTGATGCCTCTATTATGGAGTTCATTACAGAAAGTGTCTTATGCCCACCTTAAGCAGAGCTTTGCCTACTTTTAGTTAAAACTCTTCTTTTTTGAGAGCTGATGGCAAAGGTGAACACAGTATGTTCTTATAGCCTCATTTACATATTCTTTATATCACGATTCTTTATCTAGGTTATCCCACCTCACTCTTTTTCTGAATAATTGAGCAGTGAGTGTACAGCAGAATTGGGTAATGAAGAAGAAATGTCTCAGGAAAAGGTTGTACCCCCAGCAGCTTCCTAGGGACCGGCAGACTCCCGGGCACCACAGCCACATAAGTCTTCACAAACAGGGGAGGAAAAGGGGCTGTGTGCCTTCTGCCAGGTCACTCTATAGCACAAAGACTACTAAATCCCCAAAATATGCAGGGTCAGGTTGTGGGTTTAAAAGCATAGATATGAAGAGTATGAGAAGGACCCACAATTTTAACTTATTGCAGAGTCAGAAGACAAATGTGTTTCTAGCCTTAAATCTTTGAGAAATGAGGGGTATGAGGCCTTACAGTCTGCCCTCTGGACTCTGTGTGCTTTTGGGATCTAGTAGTCGTATCATATCAGATATTAACTGGAACTCAATGAACCTTAAAAAAATAAAATAGAAGAGCAGTTTAAGAGGTGAGAAGAAATGTCAGAAGTGTCCTATCCCCAGCCCACCAGCCATGCTCAGTGGGAGGTTTTCCTTGCTGGAGCTGCATTAAAAACACTTTGTCCTGGACTTGATTTCCGTGAGAAGTATTCCACATGCCCATGCCAGAGCTTGGCCCCGAGCTCACATTCCGACTGTCAGAAGGTACTCTTATGCTCAACACAACTTGATTTCAACCTGCAAACCACAGACAGTTTTAAACTAAAACAGGGTAGATTTAGACGAGATAAAAGGAAGAAATTTTTATGATGAGAGTGGTAAAACACTGGATCAGGTTCCAGAGAGGGGTGGTTGTCGCTGTCCCCAGAAGTATTAAAAACATGTGTAGATTTGTTGCTAAGAGATATGGTTTAGTGCTGGACTAGACAGTGTCAGGTTTATGGTTGGACTCAATGACCTTAATGTTCATTTCCAACCTAAATGATTCTATGATTACTCTTGAAATCCACTGTAGACAGTGAGCCCTGATTGCTCCTTATGCTCCCCTCCCCTTGTAAAAAATTCCCCTGCATGTACCCCAGCTCAGTGCACACAAGTCCAAACTCTTCCTTCACTCCTTTGAATGCCAGATAACAAAAAGGAAAGAATTTCAAAACAGTGTATCTTTTAATAAGGTAGAGAGTTCATGTGAAGGCAACATTCTGTGCTGTAAGAAGCATTCATTCTCTCTATAGAAAATCAAACAAGGACCAGTGAGACAGTAGCATTCAAGAAGTGCTTTTTTACAACCCTGTGCTCGCCTCGTTGCTTCTTGACAAACATCCTTCTGGGTAGTTCTCTGAAGAATTCATTATTCCACCCAGTGAGTTCAATTTATTCCATATAAATATTTAGAAATATAGAAATAGAAATAGAAATATCCATATTTAGAAAAGTTGCAGTCAAAACCATATGATACCATCACTGATTTATGTGCACAGCAGCAACAATGAGTAATAAAGTTAAAAAGCAATAAGAGAGGTCTAGCAGATAGGCAAAACACCAAAATAAACATTCTGATACAAACACAGATTCAGCAAACCACCAAAACCAGCAGATTCTTGGGAGTTTGGCTTTATTTGGGTTAACTAAGTAAATTTGCTAAGAATGTTGTTACACTATTATATAATATTAAGGCACAGAGCATGGCCAGAGACAGTTGAACATATGTGGATATCAGAGTATGCGGATATCAGAGAGAAAATGCAGAACATACCGTAGCTCAGTTGCACTTTGCCCCCATCACACAGACTTATAAATCCTTCTAGAAGAGCTGCTCTTTCCCACAATCCATGTCACCAAAACAAGATGCAGCAGTGGTATTTGTGCACTCAGAGCCCTCAGCTACTGTTCCTCACATCATGCCTTCACATTTTTTATGAAATTGCTTCTATTTCAGGAAACTGGGCTCGAACTCAGGGAGAAAAGTACAATAATGCAAGTGTATCAAATACTGAGCCATCTTAATGGGACATGTAAATTTGGCAAACAACTTCTCATTAACAAGGTTTTGGCTCAACTGGGTTCCTGTTTCCTTCAACAGGATAGGAAATATTAGATTAATAATACTTTTGTATTGGGGAATGTGGCTTCATTATCACTGGGGAATCAAGTGCCATTGCCAGTAGTGGCTTGGGTAAAGATTCTGAAACTCAGAAACTCCCTTATTTCCCATATCCAAGAGCTTTGAACCTGCTCACAGATGGGTAACCCCTCCTTTTGATCAGAAAAAGACAGTCACAGGCTCTGTGACAATAAAAGATGATTTTTAAGTGGACAACCCTGCTGCACAATACATTGCAATCTGAAAATGAAATGGAAAGATTATGAGGAGCATGATTTTCTTGTATACACAGCCTCTGTACAGAACTAACATTTAATTATCTCTTCTTGTGCTAAGAAGATCTGAAAGTAGTCTCCAACTGCAATTACAAGCCATGGATGGCAGAACATATTTCCAGAGATAATCATCTGTTCTGGGCAGATAATGACATTTACATGGCCTGAGACCAAGATTAAAGTTTAGCAACACTTAGAGAAATAATTTCTAGCATGATGATTTCTCAACAAGTCTAAATCAATCCAGCTGTAAGGTGTATTTGCCCTGTCATCCTCCATCTGCTTTATATTTCCTGCCTTCTGCTGGACCTGTGGGACCAGACAGTGAGAGGAGCAGGACACTGTAAAACAGAGCTGCAAACCAGGCTTTCGTAGCTGGGTTCAGTTTTCAGCAGACCAATGGTTTTGGTTACAGCAGCGCTTTTGAACCATGTACAATCCCAGTACTTTCTTGACTGCTGTAAATGAATAACCTGGTTTGTGCTGCAGCAGGAGCAGCTCAGGAGGATGGGAGCTGCAGTGTGCTCACCCTCCAGCCCTGCGTGGTCCCTGGTGCCCAGAGCTTGCAGCCCGGAGCCCTGTGCCCACCAAGGGCCTCCCAGCCTTGGGCAGAAACTCTCTGCACGACAGGGAGCAGGGCTGAAGGAGCAGCCTGTTTGCTGCCAGCTATAACCTCTGGGCCTGAGCAAACTTTCTAATGTGAAAACTCACAATGAATAGAGTGTTATAAAAAAATATGGCATGCAGCTCATGTAAGTAGTTTTAATCAGAAACAAAAGCACTGTATGAATGAGGAAATTTTGGTCACAGGAGACTGTAGAGCAGTTTTCTCAAATATGCATTTGTTGGCTATGGCTGTCTCAGCCTATCAATTCAACATTTTCTAAATTAGGAGGGATTTATATAAACAGAACATGGTCTCTAAGGTGCTGTTTATGGTCTGGTAGAAATATTTATGATCATTCTAAAATTACTGTTTTTTCTAAAGCGTGCTTTTGTTTAATACAGCTCCCGACAGTTTCTATGGTACATACAAAGTTTTGTTTCTTGTGAGAGAAACAGAGGCAACAGAGAAACCCACTGTAAATAGTGCTGCAGTGGTGCCTAATCAATGGAGGGTCGTTCTCAGCTATGAGCAGTGGACTCTCTGCTATCTGAGAAGAATTCCCTCCTACACACTTTACCCCAGGGCATGCAATCCTTTTCCCACGTGCCCATGCAAACCTATCCATGCCACGCAGGAATATATATAGGAGCAGAGTGCTGGGAGGAAGTGCTGGAGCTGCTGCCTCCTGCAATAGAACACGTGTGATCACACGGAGTGCAT
Source organism: Dicrurus megarhynchus (assembly GCA_013399195.1). NCBI lineage: Eukaryota > Metazoa > Chordata > Aves > Passeriformes > Dicruridae > Dicrurus > Dicrurus megarhynchus. The sequence goes on from VXAD01012520.1 coordinate 618,489, forward strand.
ATGCTTACTCAGATCTGGTGTCAGAAGGATAATTCATGTCCCCTCTGCAGAAATAAAAATAAACTGGGTTCAGGCTGAGTTCAATAATATTGCATATTAGCAGTTACCAGTCTCCCTGGGAGGTAAGGCATTTTCCAAGTTCCCACTAAGAGGAAAGCAACCAGATAAAAGCCTGGTGCATGATGAGGGGCATGGTGCTCACACTGATGTGACTCATCCTCATTGGTCGTGACTTCAGTGGGCTTTTGTGAGCCATGACTACAGCATCTTTTAGCAGGATTTCCTTGAGTCACTGCCCTGTCTATTATAGATCTATAGATCTGTGGAACCAGAGCAAGTTTACAGAATAGACTGTTCCTGTTCGTGTACTGCATTATGAATTGTAAAGTGCAACTGTGGGTAGACTGTCAACTCATTTCTATCTTAATCTCTCTTTTGAATAACAAAGCTGTATTAATAAATTGCAACCATCTCATTGTCAGATCTTGCAAGTAAACTCTGCTCCTAGTATAAAATCACCAAATAAGAACAATAAATGAATGAAAATTATGATGAACTTCCAAGTTCCTCACCAAATTCAGTCATCCAACCAGTGTCCCTTCTTCCTCTGCCTTTTTCCATTCCCACTCTTCTCCCTTATTACACAGCTAGGAAAATGGATTTTGGAGCAAGAGTTAAGCAAGTTTGCTGTGGTCCTCCACTTCAACCACTTCAGCAAATCTCAAACACAGAAAAAATTTTAATTCATTTATGACAATTTACCAGGAAGACGGAAAACTGGCAAACTGTAAAGAGGACAACCCACTACTACAATTCAATCTGCATGAGCTGACAAGATGAATGATTAATGTACTTTTGCAAATGGGGATGAATTTGTCCAAAATGGAAGAAGCCAGGGAGTAGTCATTGAAAGGGAAAGAAATGGATTCTAAAAATAATTTGAGATCACTGGGAATAATTAACTGAGCATTGTATTATTGCTGATAAATACCTGATAGTTGTGGTGAGAAGTAAAGAAGAATGAGCCAGACTCTTCTCTACAGTGACAGGACTGTGACAGGACCAGAGGCAATGGGCAAAACCTGAAATACAGGAAATTCCCCTTAAACATAAGAACACACTTTTTCACTGGGGGTTAGCGAAATTCTGGGACAGGTTATCCAGAGAGATTTTGGAGTATCCACCCTCGAAGATATGCAAAGCTGGACCAGGCAGAGCCCTGGACACCAGCCCTGGCTGCAGCTGCTCTGAGCAGAGGACTTGGACTTGACAACTTCCAGAGGTCCCTGCCAACATCCACCTCTTGTGATTCTTCAGCACCTACATGAAGATCAGAAATACGAGAATAGAAGGACCAGAAACTTATCCATGGGACAAGATTAAAGAAATAGGAGCTGATAATAAATGCTTTCAGTAATCTGCAAAGATTTGACCATCTGATTTGCTGGAGCAATTTGCTATTGTGGACATTCCATCCATACCAACTTTAAAATCAAATTAGATTTTATTCTAAATATAGTCACAGGACAAGAGGCAATGGCTTTAAACTGAAAGAGGGTCTTTCAGTTAATGGTCTATTCTATATAAAGTATATTCTTATATTTCATAAAAACACATTCCTGAATGGGATCTATGTTGCAGTGAATATAAGTATCTTGGTACATCTTTCAGCTCATGATTTTCATTACATTCTCTTGGCCTCAGAAAACTGAAAAAATGCAAAATACATTTTTTTGCATAGCATTGTCACCATGTAGAAAAATCCTACAGTGAGAAGACCAGTGAATATGCTTTTTGAACATCATAAATATATTTCTAAAGAAATAAAAATACCTTTGAAAAAGAAAATATAACACAAGAGAGCCCTGTACAAGCAATATTTCTCCCTGGGTTGCCCTGCAGGATTGGTCTTCACAGGGAGAAAGTATTGGTGTATCTCTTAGACTGTGGTTTTAAAAGGTTTTTAAGAAGGAATCTCCTTAAGTACAACAGTAACTATGATGCCCAACTTTGGCAATACCTGTAAATTTGTGGAAAACGTGCCTACTTCCTTCTGAGTACAGAGGATGATCAGCTGTCATGGGCACAGAACTGGAGTTCACAAAGATCTTTTGTATTTCAAGCTAGCTCAGAACAGGGCAGCACGTGCACCTGAGGAGCACAATTTCTAGCTCACTGTGTCACTGGGACAGCTGTCAGTGCATGCAGTGTGTGGCACATGAGCAGAGTGCCTTAGGAGCCTGCTTTGGTTCAAATATTTGTCTTGCAGGTACCACACTGATTGGGTCTGTGCAGCCTCTTTGTCCAGCTGCGGTGTGCTGCAAACATTCGGCTTACAGCACCCATTTTGCTGTGTGTCCAGCTTCTATGAAAAGCAGAAAATCCTTCCCATGCCTCCCTTTGACTGTGTGAATTTTCAGAAGTGAAGGTGATACAGCTTGTCAGCATCTTCTGTGGGATGCCTGGGTAGTGACAGCCCGGGCTCCACGCTGACCAAGAGAGAGCTGGGGGCTGTTTTTCACAGCCTTCTGTTGGGCAGCCAGACCAAATCCTTTCAGACACAAAGAGGGCATTTTCAGAATAACTAATGTTCAGTCAGTGACAGGCTAGACAAAGTGATGCTTTTCAGAAAATTGATGCTCGGGAAGGAAGATTTGAGATATCAGGGAAAGAGGATTCTCAGATAAACAGAGCTATATTAAATATGTGCTAAATCTTCTCAAAAAGAAAAGAAGTAAAAGTTGGCTAAAACCACCAAGTATGTTTGACCTTTCTTTCCTATAAGCAGAATTTTAGAGTTGAGCTGAGGCTTCCCTCATGAGAAAAGAATAAAAAAGATCTTGCTCCCTTTGATACATTATTCCTTTCTAGAGATGGGGAAGATGCCGTTTGTAATCTACATGATTCCAGCTTTTCACCCCACTCAGCGTGGCCATAGACCTGCCCATGAGATGGGACTGCATGGCAGATCCACCCCCCACAGAAGCAAAGCTCTGCATTGCCAATGCCTTGGAGCACTCTGGAACAGACCTTTGAGTCCAGGAGAATCAGGGCTCAAAAATGCCCAAGGCGTCTCACCAGCCTTTCCCTCTACTTTCAACTCAACTTTCTTTAAGAGAAAACAAACAAAGATACCACACACACACAAAGAGAAATGTAAAGAACATTTCTTGTGGTTACAATTGCATTGAGTCCCAGATCCTCTCCTCCACACCCCCCAACTCCCCCGCCCCCAAGCAAAAGTAACTGGAGCGGCTGCAGCAGCCCTGGTGCAAGGGTACAGAAAGGACACAACTCACTCTCTCACATAAGAAAATTTCTAAATACCCACTGTGAGTAAAATAAATACCAACATTATTTGCTGGGACTGTTGCTTTGTTTATGTGATTCACTTGCAGAGTCCATTTTGTAAACAAGTGCAAATAAGCACTGCCATTTCTTTTTTAATCTGAATCTGATGACTGGCAGAGTCTGTACCAGTTTCCTGGGCTGCTGAACAGTGGGTTACCTGCCCAGCACAGAGTTAAAAGAGTACCTAACAACTTGTACAAAAGAATTGTTGTTGGTGTTCTTTTAAAATTTTTCATTCCTTCAAGGAGAGAAGTGGAGAGGAGATGAAAAAGAAAAAGAATTGCTAACTTATAACATTTGCTGATTTTTTTAAATGCTCCAGCAACTTACAATCCATTAAAGATTAAACCATTCAAATTTTTTACTGAAACAGTTGGATTTAATACCCGGGGGAGATGAACTTTTTTGATCAGCTTCAGTTAGTGTTTTCTAATGTGCAGATGTCTAAAAATATGTATTTACCAATTAGAGGTTACCCAAGTTTAGTAGATCAGACAGAAACTGCAATGTCTGTTAAAATTTAACAGTTATCTTCCAGCTTGTGTGGCTGCAGACTCTGAAGCCATGGCCAGAATCAAGTAGGAGTTCTCTGTGGGACTCACCTGATTTGAGCATGGTTAGAAGGCAGCCTTTGAAGGACTGCCAATACAAATGATCCTTCCTGATAACATCTGCCTTGAGCATGATGAAATAGCTCTTGCATCCAATTCACTAAACAATTCTGTCCTCTTTGAGCACCTTTCAAGTTAAAAAACCATCAACAAAACCCCCACGAAATTTCAATGGAAGTTTACTCTAATGATAAGTCTAGATTAGACCTAAAATGGGGTTGCCAAAGCACTTTTTATGCTTTACTAAAGATATTTACTCTATAGTGAAGCTAATTAATAAATATCTGCTGGGCTGATTTGGACACTTCATGATCGGACTGAACAATCAACATCAGAGTCTCTTCTCATTTAGTTTGCATGTGCTGCCAAAATCAGATCTCTGCCTCAGCTCTCCTAAGATGAATTTAAAGCAGTGAAGGTTGTTGGCAAAACCAGTTAGATTTGCCTGCTGGAGCTGGCATGTAAAGGCACTGGTATTCTCACTCTCTCTTTGCCTTCCTTTCCCCAATACAGTAGTACCATTTTTGTAGTATGCAGCTTATGCTGAAAGTACCACAGACCCCAGATGTGGACAGCTACAACCGTGCAATAGAGAATATTAGTCCACACTGAGCTTCAAAAGTCTTGTTTAGGTAGTACTTTGACAAATGGGAGCCTGAACATGCACTGTACATACCTTTCTTTGCATCTGGGAAGGTGAAGGGAAACACTAGGTACATCTTTTTGGTCCATTTTTCTCAGTGTAGTTTCTTCCAATATGCAGATTTGAGAAGATTTTGTCTGGAAGCTCAGTATAACCATTTATCTTCATTTGTGGCAGGATTTCCTGAACTTCTGAAGGCTGATCCTCCTGCTTCAGGAAAAGGAGCAAGGTCCTGGCACTTGGCAGTTTTCCTGTGTGCCCTGTGTGCTTCCTCCCCCTCCCCATCCTGACCCACTCTGGATGACCCTGAAGCATGTCACCATTGCCTTGGGCTTGGTTTTTTAAAAAACACCACCTCAGATTATCCTTTCAAAAAATAACCCCCCTGACTATTTCTCTTTAATGCCAGTATTTTAAGAGGTTACTTGTTGCCACTGTGAATGTCAGTATTCACCCCATCTATAAACTTTGTGTATGACACAGATCACTCCTGCTATCCTATTAGCAAAGTATTACCACATTTAAATCCAATTATCATTAATTCAAAAGAAAGTCAGCAGTGAAAGCTCTTCTGTGGTTTTAGAGGCTGGAGATAAATGCCACTGGTTCAACTTTATGTTTGTTTATTTTTTATAATTAGGTGCTCACTTTATTCCCAGGACTGAGAGGATGAACTCGTCTAGCTAAGGCACAGGGTCCCTAAGCATCACCAAAATGTTACAGGGATCTCTGAAGCCCTGCAGCAAATTTCAGACTCTGTGTTGGAGATGCCATGGAGCAAACTTCCAGCAGAATGAAGAAGCTCTGCTTTCAGTAAAACTAACAGCCACCACCAAACTGTTAGCACACACACGGTGCTTCAATTCCATCTGCCCGGTTCAGAAGCATGTGTAAACTTGGATTTTAGGATATGACACTTAAAAAACTAATGTAGGCATGTAAGGAGGTGGTAGTAAAGCTGTAAGCTTTTGTTGTGACCTCTGCAGCAGAAAGCAGAGATGACTTGTCTGGTTATGGGAGAAATACAACTCCTGACAAAATCCTGTGCCAGATATGAACTACATGAAATGGCTCTCAAATGTGAGAACCTTCTTTTTCTTAATATATTTTAGAACACATTCTCCCACTAATATCTTCCATAAACACACAGGACAGCTCTGCTGCAGCACAATAAGCCATTTCTTGGCTCTGTGCTTTTTGTATTTCAACACAATTTCCTGGATTCGACTCTCAGCTAAAAGAGATGTGCTGTTTCTGCATTTAGCAAACAAAAATGTAAATACTCTGCGGTTTAATGAACTAAAACCATGTCATGAACTACAGGCCTTCCCTTCCTCTCCTGCCTCCCCAAGCAAGCTTTTCAACTGGCCTGTAAGCAAGTTTTTAAACTCTTTTAAAAGCAATATTGCTGAAAAATTGAATCACAACAGCTTTCATTCTATCTTCATATCTACTAACTGTTAAATATGGAAACACCTTGGGATTCATTATCTGACAGGCAGTCCTATTGTCATTTCAGCCCCCTAAGAATATTTTAAGTTTTTTTCAATCTAAGAACAGTAAAAAAAAAAAGGAAACAGATTTTGTTTAGGAAAAATATTTGTATGTTGCTTAAAACATTCATAGCGAATGTAGGAAAATATACAATCCTCCCAGCTGATATATTAGAATTATTTTGCAATGAGCCATGAGCTGAGGTGCTAGAGTTTTCCAGAAAGCTCGTATGTGGACCAATAGATTCACTTTCTGGATACAGAAAACACAAACTCCCCTGCAAACAGCCAAAGTGCTGCCTGGTGTTGCAGACAACCCCGTTCACCTGACGCAGCCACTCAGGTCTTGTCCACCGGCATTGGAATCAAAGCCAACTCCAGGTAGTTACACTAAATAATATATTTTCAATTAAGTTTAAGCAATGAACATTTCTATCCCAGAGCTACACAGCTGTGATACGAACTCAGACACAGAGAGGGTCCACACCACCACAAACACAAAACACAGACACTAAGAGTGATACTGCTCTTCCAAGTGCAGACCTTCCATGCAGCCCTGAAGTTTGAAGGGCTCCAGTCAGAATCTCTCTGTTGACTCTGAATTTGATTGGAGCTGTTAGTGCTCCTGGTTAAGTGTTTGCCATCTGAGAGCAAGCACCTTACTCAATTCTTCCTGAAGTGTAAGGAATAGGAAAGTTTTACGAAGTGTTTTTGTTTCTGTGGCCGAAATCCTCATTCTGCATAATCAGGATGGCTAGAAATTACAGTGTCATATTCCAGTAGTGGCTTAATGTAGCTCTGTCTGGGATTACCTGAATGTGCTGAAAAGATAAAACATAAATAAATAAAATAAATAAATAAATAAACAAACATAAATAAAAAAGTTGATAAGGATTATGTTCTCCAAAGAAACAGTTTTGTATATTTATTGTGATGTAAATGTATATTGCTGAAAGAAAGGAAAGCACAGAGCTAAAGCAAATGTTCGGCCATTTCAGGCAAAGAAAAGCCAGCTGGGAGTACCTATGCCATACCTTTGGTATCAAAATGCCCTCACTTTCAGCAGCTCCCTCTGATTTGGGGCTGAGCCAACCTGCTTGCACATTGCTTCTGGTTCACAATGTTTCTCTCTCTTTCCCCCATCACCAAGGGTATGGAAAGCATAGAAATCTGGTGCAAATTATCAATACAGAAAGTCCAGGTGAGCTCCTGGCTAAGCAGGGATGGACTCTTTCCCGGCCACAGCTTTTTCCTTTTGAAGCAGCTTATGGATTTTTTTCCCCAAACATCCCTGACCCTGCCTGCCCTTTGCTGCCTTTTCCAGCATTGTTTTCTGGTTCTGTTAAATCCTTCTTAGGGAATTTTGTCGCTCCGAAGAGGGAATTTCATGGTGTCAATGTTCCTAGCAGCTGTGCCAGGGCCACAGCAAGTGGGATGCCAAACACTGCAGACCTGACTGCACCTCACCAGTTGTTGAAGAGCAGGAAGGCCTGTTGTGGTAAGGAAGTGGTGGCAGACAAAAGGCAACTAGGTAAAAAGGAACAAGAGGAGCACTCTGGCACCCCAGCACCTTGCTTTGACCCAGGAATAACAGAAGTTGAGGCTGGCTGCAAGTTTGTGTTATTAATATGCTTTCTCTCACTGACTCAGGACATTATCCTATTTGTCCTCTGCAAAGCTTCCCATGAAGAAACAAAACAGTCCTGAGATAATGCTGGTTTCTAGCAAAAAACAACCATCATGTACAGAGACAGGCAGCACTTTCTTACTGCACAAACTAGAAGTCATCAGCACAGAGATGTGTGCCCCAGCTTCCAGACTTACTCTGCCAATGCAATGCTAATAGTCCTGGAGACTATTGTCCTGGGGAAAACTTTCTTTGGAAATATGAACACCCTTCTGCCTTAATATGGTACAGATTTTGGCAAATAATTATTCCATGCATAAATGAAGTCTGATGCTTATTTAATAATGCTTTTTAAGAACCCGAATATGGATCAGTCTTGGGGGAAAGTGATCGAGAACAACATATTTCTTGTGAGGGAAGGTGGGCTGCTCTAATACTTAGCAGCATAATTCTTTATTCATGCTATCAGCTTTCAACAACTGACTAGAAATCAGGGGTTTAGCACCCCTTAAGCATAAAAGCATCAGTGCCACACAAGAAATCGCAAAGGATGCCCAGAAACACAAAGTTTGTTTCTTAGGCTGTGACAATGTAATTGGGAGGAGGCTAAGCTAGATGCAGAGAAACATGAAACAACCATATAAAGGCAAAGAAAGTCTGTTGCAATCACTAGCCGAGTTAAATCTGTATTTGTAAGAAGTGTGTCAACTCAGCCAACAGAAGCTGGCAGCTATGTGTGTGCAGCTAGTTTTTCCAAAGGAAGGCCAAAGTAAAACTGGAGTGTGTTTATTCTGGCATCAAGACAGTCTCACCCCAGCTGAAATCTCAGCCATGTTTGTTCTAAGTTCAGAATTATCTTAATTCTACTCGGTGTATTATTAGTCCTTTCAGATACATAGACATTCTTGAAACAAATAATAATCTCCATCCAGAGGTAATGTTTTTGGGGAAGGTTAGTTCTGGTGAGGTTACCTGACCAGTCACCAAGCAACAGCCACTGTCTGCTGTCCTTCAGTGTCAGGAGCTTTTATAAAAGCCTGCATTGCTCTCACTTTTTCATAGGGAAAAACTGAAGCCTAGGGAGATCGTCTATACTGTAGGGTCAATATTTACCAATAGCGTTGTAGCCTCATCTGAGAAAATTGACAACATACCATAATTCCCAGGTAAAGGCTATTTGTTTTCAAACCAGAGCAGTAACAAAGCACACCAATGTTTGCAAAAGTCTTGTCACACACAAACTATGCAGCTCAGGGAACAAGTTGGGTGTACTAAACCCAAAAGCAAAATAATCACATTTACTTTATCAGAGAGAGGTCTGGGGCTGCCTCCATTTATGCAGGTGTTACCTGGGGGAGCTGTCTGGGAGCTGCGTTGAGATGGGAAGAACATCACTGGAGCCTTGGAAAAAGCTATGGAGAGTGAGTGGAATATTGCTGTGGTTGGGATGAGTTCCCGGGAAAGGGACATGCTCTGCCAAAGGTGAGTGGGTGTTGCTGTGTGCAGTCTGAGGATGGTGGAGGTGACACCTCCCCCAGGAGTTGAGGGTCTGCTCACCAGATAAAGAGGAGCTGGGCAGGTCTGTGGGGTGCTGGTGAGGCTGCCTAAACCCAGGTGAACATCAGCTGTGGTCACACCAGGAGCTGCTTGGTGCCCCCAGGCTTGACCAGGACTGCTCCTGCACTTCCTGGCTGGCAGGAAGAGATAGTGTGGAGCCACCAAGCTCTGCCCAGAGCCAGGCTCCATGTCCAGTACATCTTGTCTGCTCCCCATGCCCTGCAGGGCTGCACCTGGGTGCCAGCTGCTGCCTGCTCTGCGTCACACAAAAGCCCTGACACAGAGCCAGGTGCTCTGCACAAAAGCCCTTTCCAGATCAGGTGAGATTCAGGTGAGTTCCTTCATCACAAAACCTCTTCATTTTCCATCAAATCACTTGCACTTACTCACCAAGGTGTATGACTGTCTGGGAGAAGAAAAAAAGAACAGGAAAATATCAAAAGAAACTTAAAAACTGTAATTACTTTATGGAAAAATCTCACAGAATACGAAAATTTAGCCTGAGTTTTATAGAAAGAGTCCCACAGAAATTATAATATGAAGTCTACAGAATTTTATCAAGAATTATTACTTGTTCTTTTCATCTAAACCTGTATTCCTGCTAGGCATTTCTGCAGCAAGCCTGAAAAGTCCACTTATAAAGAAATACATTATAATTTGGACCTTACATAAAGATTTCCAGAGAAATTATTCCTTCTGCAAATCAGCAATTTCATATTAGAATGAGCGTTCTCCTTTAACATTCATTATTATTGTTCTAACTGAACATTTTTATGAAACATTCTTTTGCTGCCTTGCAAATGCACTTCAATGAAGTACTGCAAGATAGGAAAGATAATTACCTTTGTATTTTTGGATGGTTAGCCATTCAACACACCTGTAATGGGAATGCACGTTGTCATCTAAGTTCCCACAAACATATTTATGTCTCGTAGCAGGAAATGAGTTACATTCAGAGCTAGATTTGTATCTTTATTCATAGAATGCCAGCTGTGATGAAAGTATTAGAGCCATTAGTAAGCAATTGTCAGTCCCAATATACCAGTGGATGTAACAGCCTGCTATTCCTAGGTGGGAATCCAATAGCCTGCTAGGTTGACATAACCACATACAGCATCTAGCTGCTGAAAGAAGGACTTTGGCACCTCAGCGGTTCACAAGAGACTCATCTCCCAGAGAAGGCAGACACCCAAAATGTATCAGAGTCTGAGTTTAAAATATGATATAATTTTGTAAATTGTATTATCCAGACTTATCATGCATGTATCAGCTTTGAATTTAATCTCAGCATTAGCTGACTATTCCCCAGAGATACTTTGCCAAGAAGATGTACTTCCATTACTTCCCTATTTGATTTTTCTAATACTAATCCTGAGGCAAGCTTGAAAAAGCAGAACAGTGGTTAAATCCCCCTCTGGTTTTGCAGAAAGTTTGTGGAGGTTGGAAAAGGGCTTAGGAAAGGATAATTTACCAACAGATACACAGCTTTCAGATCAGATTTAGCAACATGGCCGGTCTTAGGGAGACAGGACAGGCCTTGCTACTGAAATCCTTGCAGAGTTATTGCTGCATCCATGACCCTACAACTTGCATGAGGTGCTGCCTCTTGCCACCGGCTGCTCTGATGCTGTGTCCTCAGCAGTAAACTGGCACCAGGGGGGTGAGCAGGCACCTACGATGTGCTGTGGCTCATGTGGCAGACGAACCATTTCCATTTGGTAGTCTGTTTTTTTGGTTTTGTTTTTCTATTTTGTTTTCCTGGCACCTGATAGATGAGTTAGCTTTTGTAACCTTCTGCATCATAAGATCACTCGTTGTCTTACTGAGCTGGTAACAACACGGGACTTGGGAATGCACGGGGGAAGAAAAAGGTACTGCACCTTGCCTGCCATTTCCCTTTTTATGTGTCTGCTCATGCTCAGAAGTCTGACTACAGCAGAAAGGAGTGTGTGTGATCCTTGGGGAGCGGGCTCAGCCAAATACACTTTGCTCATGGGGGCTCAGAGACAGTTGCTGGCACAGACAAGGCCTAATGCAAACATAAATTGGCGATGTCAGAAATTTGAGGTAAAAGGAACAAACTCTGGCTTCTTTTGCTTCATTCCCCATCTCTTTGCAAGCTGCTGTGCTAACCTTTAAGAGAAGTGTCTGGAATGAGACATGACAGTGAGAGTATTGGAAAGGTGCTTCAAGAATCATCTGAAATAGCGCTTTTGCTTGCCTGAAGCATGCCTATGATTGCCAAGTCATGTTAACACACTACTCCCAGAGCCTTGTTACTGAGAGGCTGATAGCCTTGGTACAAGAAATTGTTCCTTCAGCTGCAAATCCAGTCCAGCTCACAAACAGGCTTTGGCTCCATCCTGGAGCAGCAATGTTGGGTCACCTCTGTCCCCTCCCCCATGGATTGTTTCCAGAAGACTTGAAAGAACACAAACAAGGGAAATTATCTCCTTCTCAAAATCAGCAATTTCACACTTGAATGAGAGAGAGTTCACTTTTAACAAAGCTAAATTAAATAAAGCTAAATTAAACTATTGTTCCATTTGAGTAGTTTTACGAAATTGTGGGACTGGGACTGAAGGCACAGCCCTCTGCCAGGAGAAAGCTCCTGCTGATGAACCAGACCACCGGTGGGTCCAGAGCCCACAAACCCAGCTCTAGAGAGTGAGTGCCAGACACCAGGTTACTCTACTGTAAGTAGTTTGATGTCCACAATGCACAAATCCCAGCATTAAGTGAAAGCTCTACTGTGCTTCAAGATAACATTATTATATTTAAAAGATATGGGATATTAGGTGGTGAATTGGAATTAGATTAAAAAAACATTTAACAATGGTTAAAAAATTTATAATACAAGACTGGGTATGTTTCTGCAGATGAAATACTTTCAGAGGTTTTTAAGAACAGATTTTTTTTTTTTTTTGATTTACAGTTTAAACTGTCAACAGTCGTCTGAGCAAACGCTCCATTCCACTGAAGTGAGGATTTATGTGGACATAAAGCCTTAGGGGCAGAGTCCTGCCTAGCGTGAACTTGCACCTTTAGGATGGAGAATAGCTCTGCTTGTTTGAATAGATGTCCTTGTGCTACTGCTCTGAATCACTGCTCTTAGTGCTGACAATATACATGACTCCAGCAAGCTCTCCACATGAACTCCATGCCAACCTATCAACAGCATTTCTTGCCTTGGACTGAATCAAAATTCTTCAACAAGTTTAGAGAACAACTGGCAAACACCTCATCTCGTATTGAAACAGAGGGGGAAAAAAGCAACAGATCAAGTGATTAGTGGACAAACACCCAACTATTTCAGAATAAATTAAAAAAACAGACTGGAAAACTAGTCTTTTTTTGTTGTTGTCTTAGAAGTATTTCTAAAATATGATTTTGATGAAGTTAAAGGTGATGAGTTATACAAGCCCATGTTGAGACACCAATACAAACACGTACCTGCAGAAACCACAAAGCTTAAACATGCTGGACAATTATTTACTTCATTCATTCAGCCTCATCATTCCAAACTAAACATTCAAAAATGCTCAACAGTTTTGGAAGAGAGTGTTTGTAAGGAAGGCACTGCCTGCAGATCAGTGCCAGGTCTGTACCCCCTGCAGCAGCTGCATACTCAGGGCAACTGCACACCAGTGAGGCAGAGTCCTGGAAGGGAGTGGAATTGTTAAATGCACCTCAGGGAATTTCATCGAGAGCCAGGGGAGTTATACTGGAATCTGAGTAGGCACAGTTAAGCCCAAACACAGAACTGGAGCAGCTAATTTATGGTACTGTTAATTCTTAAGTGAATAGGATGAATGTAAAAATGTTTAAATATATGCTGCATAAATACCCATGGGAAACAGACACAGAAGTGTTCATGCTGTTTTTTTTTCTTCATAGCATATTCAGAACCACAGTGTTCCTGCAGCTTTTTATGGTCCCTCCCTCAGACTGGAGAGTTATTGGTCCATTTCAATCTATTTTCTTTGTCTTGACAAAAATCCCTTCATTAAAAAATGAGAGGTTCCTTGAAAAATATGCATAATATTCAATGCAATAGTACTTCAAGGCAGAAGGGAAAACCTACAGGAATGCTATTTACCTGAAAACAAACACCTCCTCAATTAAAACTGAAAGTATCTGTGTTTCAAGGGTATTATAAGAAGTAGCTTAATTATAAGGCAATTTAGGAATATACAGAGGGGATAACAGCTTTATGTGGTTTTGGTGTGCTCTATGCTTTATATAAACATTCACAAAACATCCAAGTTTGATAAAGGGTGGAAATATTAAAAAACAAAGATTGAAATACGCCTTTTCATTGTGCAGATTGCAATTCTATGCACAAAGTTATGATTTCCATAAATAAGGAAAGAATGATGAAGTTGGTAAGTTTGGGGAACATATTTTGTAAACCACCGAGTATATAAATAGTTGTATTAAAGTCTTTGCCAATCAAGTTGTCAAACTGAAATTTCTACAGTCAAAACTTGAGTTCTGTAATGACAGCATTTTTACAAGTTGGCAAGTATGGGATTCATCCAAAGCCTTTGGAAATCAGTGAACATTTTCATGGGCTTGAATAAGTACTTTAACAAGATATGCTCCATAATGCAAATGACACAGTATTCTCAACACTTATCTCTGCAAAACTGCTTGAAGCTTTATAATCAAAGTGGATTATTTTCAGTTTAGAATTTTTCAGCATATTAAAAATTCAAAGTCTCATTGAGGCTCTAAATGCATATTTTTCAATATAGTATTTTTCAAGACTTTATATATTTCTTTTACCTATATGAAAAAAAAAAAAAAACACAGCTAATGAGTAGAACATGAAAGTCATGAAATCCAGGTTGAGTTCAAACCTAAGCATGATTTTGTGCAAAATAGTTAATTCTTCAGTGATGGAAATAGTTTCAAAGTGCCATAGGCATGGTCTCCTCCAGCACCTGAAACGCAAAGGTTTTTCTACTAACAAAATCTGAAAAAAACAATTAATCTTTCTTCAAGTATCTGTAATCCAGTAGAGAGTTTTGCAGAAGAAATGGCCTAGAAAGCATTCATGAGTTTTCACTGGCTGGTATGGCTCCTGCAAATACCCACTAAAAAATGTCATTTACAAATATCTCCATATGTTACAGAATTGGAAATTTTAGGATGCCTTAAATCTCCCTTGTTCACACGGAAGTGTGGGATGTGGACTTGAATATTAAAAAGTAAAAGTAAGAATTGGTGATAAGATCTCTTTATCTCACACAAGAAAATAAACTGGCATGAGGAAATAAATCCCACGCCTGATGTGAAGGGCAAATGAGTGTGGGACCCAGAGGTTCCCTGCCTGCTCCACTTAGTGGCTATTGAGCTCAAAGCCTGACCCAACACCAGTGCTCCCCAGAGAGAAGGCAGTTACTCCAGAGAAAATAATTCTCTTCAGTCAATTCTCTTCAGTGCTTCAGTCAATCCCTTCAGGCTTGTTCAAAGGTTTATGAAGGTTTGAAGGCTAAATGCAGCCCAAAGATTGTAGTGCTGATATTAGGAAAAAACATGTAATTTTCAGAGTTCAACAACAAAAAAAGAAGTTAGTGCTATGTAATAACTGGACAATTTTCCATGAGGGCTTTCAAAGTATTCTCTGCATTTTCAGCCAATAAGATATTTCTGGCTCTGGTTATTTTTGCACATTGCTGAGGAAAATTGCACACTGAGGCATGAAGGAGAATGGTAATTTAGTTGTTAGACTTAGCACACTTCCTAGAATGCTTTCCCATTCTCAGCCCCTTTTGTCCATGGTTCACACCTGCCTTGTGAGTAGGAGGGAGGGTTTCAGGCATGACTCCTGAGCATGATTAATATTTTGGTTTAGCTAACAAACAGTAAGATTTACAGGAAACAAAGACTGTTATCAAATCATACAAACATAGAATGGCTTGGGTTGAAAAGGACCTTAAAAATCATCTAGTTCCTAACCCTTTTGCCATGGGCAGGGACACTAGACCAGGTTACTCATAACCCCATTTAGCCCAGTCTTGGACATCTCCAGGGATGGGGAGTTCACATCCTCTCTGGGCATCCTGTTCCAGTGCCTCACCACCTTCACAGTAAAGAACTTTTCCGCAATATCTAATCTAACCTTCCCTCCTTCAGCTTAAGGCTATTTCCTCTTGTCCTATCACTTCATACCTTTGTCAAAGGTTCCTCTCCAGCTCCCTTCAGGTACTGGAAGGTGCTGTAAAGTCTTCCTGGCAACTTCTCTTCTCCAGCCTGAACAGCCCCTACTCTCTCAGGCTGTCTTCATAGGAGAGGTGCTCCAGACTTGAGATCAACCTAGTGGCCCTTCTCTGGACTTATTCCAACAGGTCAATGTCCTTCTTGTGTTGGGAGCCTCAGACCTGGACAAGGTACTCCAGGTGGGGTCCCAAGACAAATCAAAACGAAAGTGCAGTGGGGGCTCTTTTATTTTCCTGAGGTGAGGAAGTGGAAGGCCACGGTTCCCACTGAAGCAGAAATGAAGCCTTTATTCCACTTGGAGATGTTTAACAAGAGCAAGTGCAGAAGGTAAAAGCTCGTGCAGCACCCATGAGCCCTGCTCCCTCTGAGTGACTCAGTGTACTCACCTGGAAGAGGAGAGGACCAGCCTTCCTCTGCCTGATTCAAACCACAGATTTAGGAACTCAAGGGTTACGGACAACAAAAATTCAAGTCCTGCCTTCAGAAGACTGCAATGCCAAATCCCCCCCTCATTGGTAAATGCTCTGACCACTTGACTGTTGAATGGGACAGACAGAAAAGCATGACACCTTCCTCACTTTGTAAATCAAGTATTTCTCCCCACAAAGCTCATCAGCCGAAATTAGCTATTAAATTTTATCAGCAATTGTGGATCAAATGAAAACCTCTGGTAGGGTCTGAATGCACAAGAGACAATTACTATAGGTTTGAATAGCTGCAAGTATGCAAAAGCCTCTAGCTGTGTTTTATGGATGCTCTATTTATAAAATGTAATTTCTGATGTATATTGCTTATATAGCTGTATTTATCCCACTACAAAAATCAGACACCTTAAACTAGTTAGTTTACCAGCTAGTTTAAGTAGTTAGTTTACTAACTAGTTAACCAGCACTTAAACTACTGGCTAGAGGTAATACTGAAGGTCAGGAGCAGTTACAAAGTAGGACATTGCCCTGGAGTTACCTCGTTTTTTACTTTCCTTCAGCCACAGCCAGCCTGTGCTCTGCTTATGGGCGGTCTGGGAACCCCACCAATAAAACCACTGAAACAAAACAAATCCAAACAGCCTGCCCTTTCGTACATAAAAATGAACAAATCTGTTTTCTTTATATGCAAGTTGCCAACATGTGGTCTGGTATTTTCTGTGGTTGTCTCTTCACATTCTGCCTATGCTAAAATAGTGAGGGAGATGGGGAAGCTGTTACCCAGTGTTACGAGTTATAATGGACATGTAATGCCCCGCATGTACCATATGTTAAGATAATATGAAACTACTTTATTTAACTGCTTTGGACTAGTAATATTCAATAATTGTGATGAAGCTCTGATCTAAACAATAAATTTCCATTTTTTTTTATATCACTGCTTTTAGGTTTGATAGCTATGTGAAAAATTCTTTGTTATGACCAATAAAAAGCTCTAAGATGGTGTTTGGTGCAGATGCTTTGTCTTTAATTTGCAATAATTGAGACAGATGAAGCAATTATATCAATGTTGCACATTTCCAAAACTGTCTTGATTTAAAAAACCCAAGAAAAGTCGTCAACCAGCAGGTTGACAACTTGGTAATAGTACCTGATCTACCCAAAACACAAGCATCTCCTGCTTCCTGTTTTTTTCCCTTTACCCTCAACCTGGAAAGGAACTGGGGTTCAAACTGAGTGAAGTAATCACAGAGATACCTATATGCACCTAATTAGGGAAGAATGCTAATGGCAGAAATTTAGCACTCCAGGGTTTTGCATTTAGGGTATTTTACAGGACAGCTCTGTGGCCACATACAACACAGCATGAGCAAGTGAAACCTAAAAAAGGCAGATAAATTGTGGATTTTTTTTCATAATTATTTTCTTCAAAATAAATTACTAGTATTTGACCTACTAATCCTATCAATTTGGTAACAAGCCTACATTTCAAATTTATTTGCTCACCTCCACTTATCAATTTCTAGCAAAACCCATTTGAAAAAGATTGAGAAATCATGAACGGAATACAGAGCCAAGATACCCAGTGAGCTTCAGCTGGGATCTAGCCTTCATTAACTTGGTGACACAAACACGTGGCAATGACTTCAAAGTGAAAAACTGGGAAGCATTCAGAGCTGAAGGGAAGGGCTGCAGCTGGCTTGCTGCACTGCCAAGCCCTGCTGCAGCCTCTGTGCTGGCTCAGCAAACAAGGTCTCCCACCAGCACTGATCAGGCTGGTTCAAAAACGGGTCCCTCTAGACTGACTTGAGATAGATACTGTTAAACTCTTTAGCTTTCTACATATTGTTGAAAAGGGTGGGATTTCATATCCCACGTCCAAGACAAACCTTGGCTTCTTTCTCACCACCTGAGAGGGCTCAATTCTGACAATCAAAGCCATCACTAATAGAAATTAGGTAAGCATGGGCTATGACAAGATCAGTAGGGAAAAAAGCAAACATCCCCAAGGTAATTCAAATAATAAGCTAGTGGCAACAAAAAGGAAGAGCAGATTGAGTTACGAAGACTGATCTGAAGCTCGCAGTGTTATTCCGCAGGGATTTTTGTTCCAGGATATCTTCAATATGTAGCTTCTGTCTAGCTCCTCAAAAATGAGAGAAGCAGCACAGCAATTCCCTCCACTTCCCCCTGCCACCACCTTGAACCATTGCTTTTAATCAGCCTTTCTTTTTTTACTCTTAAGATGCAGAGACACATTTAAAAGTTTCACCCTAGAGACAAAAGTCATTATCTTTTTGCAGCAGCTATCTATGTATTCTATGTATCTTAATATTAGAACCACTTTGATTTATGAAAATATGCTGCAAATAGAGGATTGACATTGCATGTAGCTAGGATAAGGACAGACAAGCCAAATAATTCATGAGTGTAAGTGACAACTCAATTCTAAAATGCCTGTTAAATTCCCCTAAGTTACCCTGTGTCTCAAGAAAATACAAAATAAAACCTGATATCTAGTGAAGAAAAAAAAAAAACCTAGAAAAAGTGGTCACATATAGCCAAAGGGGTGATTTTATAATCTCGGGAAATTCAAAGTGAAAGCTTTTATTTCTTTATCATTCTACAATTACATATCTACTGCATTATGAATGACAGTAGATCTTGAACATGGTGAAAGGCAGCAGAACTATACAAGGAATGCAGATTGTTGCTATAAGTAATGACAGGAGAAATTAATCAAGGATTGGTTGTGCTGCATGAAAGTAGCAATTTCATCTTCCCAGTACACCTACAAGTATGAAAATGCTAACTGAATGCATGATTAAGCATAGCAGCCATGCTTATGTCATATAGAATTAATAAGCCCTACTAATAAAGCCAGCAACAAATTAACTGAGAAGAAATTCAAGGGCAAAAGATAAACTGAGAATACCTTTGCACCATAAAATAGAAAAGCCTCGATGTATCAAGGTGCCCTGAAGACAGGGAAGAGAAACACAGAAAGCTCATTTTTTCTTTTGAGCAAGATGTGAAAAATGATGCAAGCAATTACACCTTCAGATTCCCAGCTGCAGTGTACCCACTGCCAACAGTTACAAATGAAAACCACACACAACTACAGCTACAACATGCGGATGTAAGCAAAGAGATAAAAAAATTCCAACACTATCACTTTCACATAAAAACTTACTCCTAACGCATCTCCCGTGTTTTTGTTACATGCCTACAGCAGTTTACACAAAAACAACCAGGGGATGAAGAACAGAAGACACAGCTGTTGATGTTGCCTCAACGTCTCTGATTGTAGGATGGTGTTTAATGTTTAAAATCCCCTATAGGGAAATAAAACAGTCTTCTAAACTAATTTCATTGAGATTGTAGTTCTGTGACTGAGAGTTCTTGGCCAACATTATAAACTGTTGAAGAAATTGACTTCCCTTTTTGAAATGAAGAATTAACGGGTATTAAATTTGTCAGTGTAAGAAATGCATTAAAACATCCCCTGTAAGGATGTGAAACCCATCACCAGTAGAAACTGGGCCAGCATGGGCTAGGAGATGATCAATAGGATGAAAGCAAACATCCCCCTGGTAATTCAAACACAGCTTGGTTTTAATACCCCAGGAGATTTCAGCCCCTATCTGGCAACTAACAAAGTAATGTAAACAATTATTAACTTGGAATCCTTTTCACATATTTACAGTAACTTTCAGTAGCACAAGCCACTGGACAGAGAGTTTTCACCTTCCAGAATGTGCCATTTGATGTAATAGCTTAATGCATTTCAACCAATATGCAGAAATATGATACTGAATAGATTCTGAATCCTAAAGCAAAACCACCCAAACCAAAACAGAATGAGCTTTTTATGTGCAACAGGAACAAATTTCTGTTATTACTTTAAAACTTTCAGTTTGAATGAATACTAACTGCTTTCAGTGCTTGGGAGAGCTTTTCTTCCATGGTAAAAATTGCCAGAAAAGATGGGATTTCAAAAAGTGATGAAGAACACTTTATTGATATCAGTACAATTAGACAATGCAATAAGCACTACGCAGCGGTGCATGTAGGAAAATATTACAGGTTACTCAAATTTTAGCTTTATCTAATATAGTTATTGAATTAAAGAAAATAATTTCAGTTCTTAAACTTTCTAAAATATTGTACCCTAGAAAAATTAAACCTCACCATCTAAGGAAATAAAATTAGATTTCTCCAACTAAAAAGCAATTCCATCAAAATGCTCTCTTAAGAAAGAAAAATTTCTCCTGCTACTGTGTTCATCTATGTTTTACACAGACCACATTTATCTGCTATGATTAAATAACTTTTCTATTAAAATATGTTTAAGAGTAAATATTATGCATTTAATACCACTAAACATGTCTTTCCAGGGTGTTCCAAGTACCTGAGCAGGATACTTCTCCATCTTGAAATGTAGAAAGATTTGGGAAAAGATCCCTCTTTAAAGCAGATGAGCAAGACAACAAAATTAAGTTCCTTCTTTGCTCAGTGTGGCACATTACCCCTAATCAAGGCCAATTATTAAACCTCCAAGCAGTACAGATGCTGCCACCACAGTCTTTAGAAGAGTGTGAGGTTACATAAATTCACCAGAAGACAACCAAAACCAAGACCCACATGTTTGAGTTTAAACCCCATGGCTTTCAAACTGACTGTGCTTTAGCTACTTTATATCCAGCTGGATTGATTTTTCAGAGGCCAAAACACAGTTCTTGACTTCCACAGTATTGTTACTGACACAAAACAAATAGCAAAAGAAATTAATGTTCTAGCTCTCTGCTAGAGCAGAGATTGAATGTACACTGAGTAAACTCACCCATTGACAAGATGTTTGAATTACAAACACATAGCTACAAATAGCTCTGTTCTGGTAATGCCAGTGGAGGCTGGATTGTGGTTATCCATAGTATGGTAGCAGCCAGAGATCCTGGTGTGACAATAACTAACAACTCTGAGAGAACAGGGTAATCTCTCCTGGTTAATAAGAAATCGTGGTATAGAGTTAAAGCAGCAAATAAACAAGAAGCCCTTAAATTAAACCCGAACATCATAATCTGCAGAATCTAGGAGGACTCTCATGGGAAGACAATACTGCATCAAAAAGTAAAAGTCTATTCATCACTCACTACAAATACCAAATCATTAAATTGATGCCAAAAAGAAAAATGGCAAATGAAGCCTTGCTGTAGTAGAACACAAAATACACAAGACATTAATTGATATATCCTATTATTATGCATATAGTTATTAACTCTAGTAGTGCAGAAGAGTCCAGAACTGAACTTAGTTTGCCCAACTTATGTGAACTTCTCCCACCCTTCCAGAGTCTAATGAGCAACTACTTCACCAGATCATCAGAAAAAAATTCTCCATCTTCCTTGACCTGTTGTATTTTTCATAAAGCCATTGGGGTTTAAAGAATTCAGGAAGAATTTAATTAACAATTTGAAAGGTGCAGATCGCTAGGGGCCATTTTTACTCATTAATTTAACAACAAAATCTACTTCACTATTAATTAGAACATTTCTAACACAAGTGAAACAGCTGCGTCAGTCCAGGCCATCTCGTTATTATTTTCTTATAAACTATAAATATTTAAAAGTGCAAGGAATTTCAATAACACATACACCAGTACAGACCCTAAAGTAAAAAATTAAATTAGAAATAGACTGAAAAGTTACTTGACCCAAACAAATTTATTGGAAGAGAACTAGGTGCTCTAGAAGGAAAAACACATTATTGTCTGACAGTCAGGACATGAAAACAGAAGCTTTGAGGGACCTTTAAGATATTTTAATTTTTTCAAGAAGGGGTTCTGAAAGAATATTAAATACGCTATGCACAGCTGTGAAGACTAACAGTGGGTATAATATTTGCTTCTGGACCAAGTCAACCAGTACCAACACCAACTCTAACTACAGAGAAGGAATCTCACCACTTTCGGCCAAAAATTCAAATATTTTAAGTCCCAGCACCAGCCATCTGATCCCTGGCTGAAACAGGACAAGGCAAGTCAGGCTTGCTAGCCTCTTCCCAAATATCAGTCTTGAGGTGTTGACTGGTCAGAGATCAGCTATAATCAATCTCCTCTCTGAGGTTTTGGCAGTCTTTCATTGGTCCCAAAAACACATTAGGGAACTCTTCATGGAAAGAGAAGACACTTTCAAACCCCAGCACTAGTTCCAAGAAGCTGCTTCTCCTTTCTCCATATTTATTTGCTAAAAACCAATTTATATTTGCTGACTTTGCAAATCTGCAATTATTTATGATATACATTTATAAGATATGACTTTTTTCCTCATTATGTGCATTTAAAATATCTACTGTTAGTTAAGAGGAAAGTCTGACCTCCAATTAAATTGTTTCAATCTTCATCTTTGCTGCCATCTGTAGGTAACTTGAGTGGTACAAAGGTAACTGTTCTGTGATCAGGACCTGTGATGAAAGCACAATGATCTTGTGACTTGTTCCTCCTGATTTTAATGTTAAAATTAGGCAGGAAAAAAAGAAAGATAAAACATACAGCAGCTTGTGGCTTTGTCTCTTCTTGCACCTGCAAGTAATCTTGCAACTGAGGTAGTAAAAAAAAAATCAGGAAATTTAAGTCAGAATCACAGAATGGTTTGGGTTGGAAGGGGCCTTAAAGATCTTGTGGTTCTAACCCCCCTGCCATGGGCAGGGATGCCATTCACTAGATCAGGTTCCTCAGGGCTCCATCCAGCCTGGCCTTGAACACTTCCAGGGATGGGGCATCCACAACTTCTCCGGACAACCTGTTCCAGTGCTTCACCAGCCATCCTCTGAAGAAAGAACTTCTTAACACCTCATCTAAACCTGCCCTCTTTCAGTTTAAAACCATTTCTCCTTGTCCTGTCACTGTCTGCCCATATAAAAAGTCCCTCTCCCTCCATTTTATGAGCCCCCTTAAGGTACTGGAAGGTGCAATGATGTGTCCCCAGAGCCTTCTCTTCTATCGTGGAACAACCCCAGTTGTTGGATCCATGAGGAGGATCCATGCTATTTTACAGCATTATTACACCATGGGATGCACCAGATCACCTGTAATTTCACCATGCAATGTTTTAGCAGAACTGTTATGGCAAAGAAAACTTTTCAAAAGAAAAATTAACCAAAAGCAGAGAGGTTGATCATAATTTTAAACCCATTATGACCAAATTTGAAAATCTGAAATTATACAAGTGAGGTCAGCAACTGAAATATTTGATTTAATGACTGGACAATTTTGATACATAAAAATAGATACTTAGTAATGAACAAGTTTATACAAACCAGATTTCTTTTGTACAGTACAAAACAATGATGGAGATAAAAAAAGATTTGCTGGGTTACAGGGCAAGACACAGGAACAACAAAGCATCGTTGAATAAAAGTTTTAAAATTATCAGAGGCTTATTTCATAAATACAGTGCAATGCTTTCATTTAACAAATACAAAATTTACTATTTAATTTATCAACATCAGGAAATATATAAAATGTCTTTGAATGACAATCTGATTTAAAAACTGATGCAAATACCATAGCATTTTTAGAATTCTGAGGTAATATTACACATTATCTCAAAAAAGCTCCAATAAATAAAACTAAACAGAAGGCAAAGTGCAATTCAGTGAAAATGAGAAAAGATAAAGCTTTTATTTTAACAATAGTAGATAAATAGTTATTAAAAGTGGGTTTAAGCCTTAAAAAAATATTTTGGCTAATTTGCCGTGTTTTCAGATAAACTGTATAGCTATTTATTCATAAGCCAACCTTTCATGAATCCAATTCTACAGAGAGAGGAAAGGGGGTAGGTGTTAGTTTCCAGGTTTCTTACTTATATCCATATTCAGCTGTTAGAAATTTAACATTGCTTGCAGCTATCTAGTTCATCCAGTGCAACAGTGAAAGCTTAATTTATTTCTTAACACCTGAAATTCTGCAAGTTAAGATTTATTTTAAAATCTCCATTTGGGAGATACAATGCAAAAATGCAGAATTCTTCAGCGCTGCTTTTAACACTCTTTGTGCTAACCTAGTATAGTTCCAGGCTAAAGTCAATGGAAATTTTATTATTTGTATCAAGGACAGCACAATGAATAAAGTGCCAAATATTCTAAAATATCCTAATATTTATCTCTGCTTTTATAAAACAGTAAAATCACCAGTAACTTTTCTAGGAGAAAGAAAAAAATAAAACTTACACTTAGCTATTGAAGAATATCCACAACAGCTCTGAAAGCATGAATTAGGCAGATTAATTTATTCATCATTTGTAAATCTGTTGATTGTATGTAAATAATACAGAGAGAGAAAAGAAGACTAATATAGTATTTGAGAACAGACACTACAAGATATTTATGCATCCATGCCCCAGCAGAAGTCAATGGGGAAAGCTGACAAATTAGATGCCAAAGTGTCTCAAATGATCTGGGCCTTATTCAGCTGAAAGAAAAATCTACAGAACACACAGTAGCTATGCATATTTAAAAATACAATACTGCATGCTCATAAATTCTTTCCATTTAATGAATAAAACCCAGACTTACAATTATTTCAGTATTTTAGAACCATTTCTTCCCCAGCTGCTAATTTACTAACTCAGAGCAGACATACCAAGAATTCTTTTCAAGTAGGTTGGGCAGTGAAAAACACAAAACATTGTTTTTAAATGCTGGTCTCCAAGTTAATGACAGTTGAAACATTTTTCTGCAATGTTATTGTATTCACTTTTGTCAGAGCTTATTAATGACTTTCAACAAAGTTGCTGCAAAAAATGATAGCATGATACACTATATCAGTTTTCCATGTGTTGTGGATATAATTCTCTTCCTAAAGCATTTCGCCAGGTGCAGAATTTATTTTAAATATCTAGTTTTGTTTACTATAGTGCTACAGTAGATCTGGCTTGTTTGTTGTTAAGAATGAACACACAAGTTCCTTAATACCTGTAGCTTGAACTTGAATCCCCTCAAGCTGAAAAAATACCTTTTAACTCTCTTGTACAGTCAAGTGTAAAAGCTGAATATACAACATCTAAAACCTCTTATTCATAAAAAATAATTTATAGCAGTAAATGGCACTATCAAAACCCTATTTCTTCACAGGCAGTTATTTACATACTTCTTAGACAGCTGGTTTCACTGAGAAGGAAAACCAGAATAATAAAACTACATACATTTTATAAAGACTAAAATTCCTATTTGCCTTTGTGAAAAAAATGGCTACATGCTGATGTTATTTTTTTTCTATTATTAACGTTAATTGAAAACAATCTACCACTGGGATTAACGAAGAGAAATATTCTGTATATTATCTCCCAGTGGGATACCTTGATGTAGAAGAGTTATGATTAATGATAAAGTGCTATTAAGGAAAACCTAAAACTTGGGAATTGTCTTAGTTGGGTTTTGTTTATCAAACAGATGAGCTTTTTGTACAAAGAAAGCTACTTTCTGTGACAAAGCAAGCAGTAAATGTATTGCCATTCAGGAAAAAACATACACTCCATATTTAATTAAAAAAAATTAACTAAATGAGAAAACTGGCACAGTATCAAGAGACATAACAATGAAAAGCTTAAAGGCACAATCAGAAGAGAGTGAATGCTACATAAAAATGCTGTTCTTGGAGTATTTAATCTTATTCTAGACCAAACCCCTCTGCATTTGAAATTCCAATGATCAGCTTTTGCTTCAGTTCCTTCTTGTTCTTGTAAGGAGGGAGACAAAGCTGGTTGAAGCAGGTATGGGCCACAGGTAACCTAAAATAATTTTAAAAATACCCAACAAAACACATTTAATAATAATGCAATAGAACAAGAACACTGCCAAATGCCTACACATTTTCAGTTAAACATTTTTTAAGTAAGAAATCCTGTAAAAGGAACATTTATCCTAATGTTGGTTCAAGTTCTGTTGAATGCAAGTAACACCACTGCTGGTCATAAGTACCTAAGGTGAACTTGTTTGCCTGCAACTCCCTCCCCCATCTTAATATTTTTTTCAAGTTCGAAACATTTCCTTCCAGATTTTGGAAACTCCAGGTACCACACGACTTCTCTAAACACAAAATCTGGGTACAGTCAGAATCCACAACATGGAAAAGGAAGCTGGGTCCTGCAGTAGGTACAGACAGACCTAGAAGAACCACAGTTATGTATCTGTGAGGATACAGAACACAGCCTGGTAAAACACATCTTTACAGACCTAAGTGGGGAGCTCTGAAGAAATGACTGAAATGCTGGAAAAACAACAGTTCCCAAATTCTGGTCTCAGCTATACCAGCACTTTCAGTTCCAAGTTTCTCCTGAGAGAGAGCCTGAATATACGTATTGCAGGTAGGGCTAAGGAATGCCTGACTGAAACACTGGAAACTTTATTTCTCCCTAGAATAGCTTAATTTGATGAGCCACAGGTGATAAAAAGCTACAGGAACTCCTTGCCCTTTAAATTCTCAAGTGACTTGGAGGACACACATGGATGTAGTCAAGGATAAAGACTTGTCCTATAGGTGATAACTTGGGAGGGAGACAGGAGAAAGACAGTGAGCTGAAGCTCAACCTGACATTTGGAAAACACACTGAAAAATGTATTAAATCTGGACACACGTATTTTATTATGTGACTCAAAAGTCCTCTAAGATCTCTTTTCATTTAATCCCTCAGTCTTTTGAATGACACCAGTTCGGCCTTTGATCATTGGCAAACATTCTCAAAAGGGGGTGGAACCCCCAGGTCTGAAAACCCAAGTTACTTTCGCCTCCCTGCCCTTTAAATGATCAGCAAAGATCCGTTAATTGGACTGGAGTCATGGCTTCAGAATTTGGAAAGTTAAGAAGCTTTTATTAATTTGACGATTCTTACTGCTATTATGTTCTTTGATCCTATTGTGTGAGCAATATGATGATGGTGTCTACATTCATCCCTGTGCAGGCAGTCTGACAGCAACAATTATCTTGCAAAACATAGACCTACAGCGGTTTAAAATGCACACTATTTCAAAACACATTTTCTCATTTTTTAAAAAAATGAACAATTTACAGAAGGAACATAACGACTGATTCAATGTTGACTGATTTTTCTTCATTTTTCATCTGATCTTCATGTTCCTTTAATGTTACTGAAACCAATCATTAGCTCATTGAGAAAAGCATTAGAAATACCGCAGTAATGGAACAAATTCAATTTAAAACAACCTCAAAATTTATTATGTTTATGCATTTAGATCAACTCTTCACAGAAAACCCAGCAAAATTCAGACTTTGAAAAATATAGTTCCATTTAAGTACTTTGATTACTCTAAATGTTTGAGAAATCTAGGTAAAGCCAGTAATTACTGCTTCACAGTGAGCTGCAGAGCAGCAAGTTTTTCTATACAGCTTTCAAATTGCTTAAACTGACTTTCTCCGGTCTTAAGAAGAAAAATACTAACTGGAAAGTATGTCTCAAGTAAATTCAATACAACATAAAACACTACAAGAAGCATATGAACTTGGTATGAACAATTTAATCAGCACAATGAAATTGCAAGACTGCTTTGTTTCTATATCTTCTGAGCACCTTCTATATCAGCCACACACCAGAGGCCCTAAAGGAAGGCTGCATCTTCACAGCCACACGTTGAAATTCTTATTTAGACTGTCAAGAGAGAATGCAAGCATTTTCTGCAACTGCAGAGGTTGCTATAAATAATGCCATCAAACTCAACAAATTCAGAAAAATTCATGGTAGTTCAAGGTATATTTTCATTAGGTCAGCTGCCATGTTAGGAATGATTAAATAATTTATTTGAATTGAAAACATGTAAATAATCCCTATAAATAATTACTGTCCTCAAATGTAAACATTGACTGGAAAAACAATTTTTAAATCTATGCAATCAATAAATGGGTATATTTGAAGGCAAACTAAAGGAGTCCACGCAGTTTCTTCCTTGCACATTCATTTGCTCTTCTTTAAAAAGACATTCAAGAGCAATAAGGGCTCTTGGGAAACAGGTTAATGAAAAAAATTGAAAAATCCAAAACATTACATACCAATTAGTGGATGTTTCACTCTTTGAAATCTTGAAATTCAGATCAGCCATTCCTCCCACAGGTACTCTATCACTTCCTGTAGCAAAATGTAGCAGCTTCTTTTGAAGGTCAAGAGAAAATCCAAGTACTACATCCCAGAAGTACCTATGCTCAGGGCAGAGGGAGAAGAAAATGTTGAAAGATGCAACATAGTTAAAAAATAGTATGAAGGTGATAATAAAACTACAAGTACTACATGATGAATATCACTTATCAAGAATTTAATTAATATAATATATAGGACATCAGTAGTACCCCAATAAACAAGGTTAAATTCCCAAGGAATTGACAAGTACAATGTTTTATTAATTTTGGAATGATGTCTTGCCAAATGATGCCCCAATCCACTTATTTATAAAAATATAAATGCCTTCTACTCATAAATGTCCTTAGTATCAAAGAGAACTGGGTAAAAAAAGTATTTTTAGAAGATTGGATAATAAAAATACCGAGATTTCATACACAGGATTTGGAGCTTTTCTTTTCAAACTGCTCCACTTCAATGTGGTCATAATCTTTTAAGGATATTCAGCAAACACATATCATTAAGGATCTAATTCTTCCTACTTATGATAATTTAGTAGTGGCGTTGTCTTACTTGGAAATAGGTTTCTAAAACTTCAGCCATTCTCAGATTATCCTTGAAGAGATTACTGCTGGGAGTCTAACATTCCATGATGTTTTAAACTCAGTAATTAGAATAAAAAACCCTGGCCTACCGTATAGTAAGATCAGTTTTTTGGTAGCCCTCATACTGGGTACTTCGCTGTAAAGCAGACATATCCAGTTCAGGACTGCCACAGACAAGAATTTCAACCTCCTCTGGACGAAGTAGCTGCCATAAATCAAGGAAAAAATGTTCAATTTTTTTAAAAAGATGAGAAATTACGCTACTAGATTAAGATTAAATTTTTATTTTGTCATTATAGAAAAATTAACAGAATATCATTCAATGTAAGTCTAACTTGGATTATAGAAAAATTAATCCCTCGGCACTTTGAAGAATCTTACTGCCATTTATAGTAGAAAGTTAATTACAGGATAACTCAATATTTCAGCATATTTTGTTCTTCACTTCTTCATCATTCTTACAATTATTACACTGACTTGCCTGTCATCTGATCATACTATAAATGGGTCAGGAAGAAAATTAAGCTTGTACATATGGAATTCTGAGGGAGGGTCTTGATGTCAATTTTGATTTCAACTTCCACTTCATTTACACTGACAAGTCCTAGTGTGGGTAGCTGAGCAGCAGAGGCTGACAGGACTTGACCCTTAGTTGTACACACTGCTGTGCACAGTGAATACTTATAACAATAAACCATGTTTAAAACCCACTAAACTAGCTGCAGAACCTACTTATTCATTTACTACCACTTCATCAAGCTGCATGGAAGCATGTCATGGCATTTCAAGCTCTTTGTCCTTCCAGAACCTTCCCTGTGGTTCGGCAAACCTTGCTTTGCTGCCAGGTGTCACAGTTCACCAATTTCACTGGAATTTAGAAAATCCCAGGCAAATTGAAACTGCCTCTTCTTTCTTAGTGCAGAAGGGATGCTGTAAATTACAAAATCATTGCAACAGCCAAACAGGACTGAAAGTAGAAGAATGTTTAATCTCATTGTTCTTCCTGCAAAAAGCAATAGATGTTTTCAGAGGAGTCACTCAGGAGCCCTCAGACACAGTTGTTCTGCAGTTCCTAAATGTAGGGAATACAGAGAAACCTTGTAAACATTCACAGGAGAGCCTGTGAAGTGTCTGTGAATACATAGTGATAAACCTGTCTTCTGGAGCTTTATCTCTTTTCAGTGAAACACTAGAGAGTAGTTGATTACCTGATTCATTTCTTCTACTTATGCTGGACTAATCAAGCCTGTTAATCAATCAATCTTCTTTCCAAGTCTTAAAATCATCCAGTACAATTTGTTTAATTTAGGTAAGTCATTGTCAATTACTTGAAATAGAAGTGAAGAGTTACGTTTCACTTTATTCTTACCAGTAATGCATATGAAGCACAGACACTATGAAATCCATAATAAAAAGCTGCAAATTGTTTGTAGATCGATTTATTGAGAAGAAAATCAACATAGAGCTGCACGTATTCTAAAAAAAAAAAAAATTGTTACATTACAATAATTTTAATCAATCACGTGTTCTGCTTTCCAAAATTGTAGTGAATTATTAAAAATTAATGCATTTAATTTTAGATGCCATTAAATTGGTAGGCATACCAGAAAGAACTCTAGCCATTTCATTTTCACACTTTGTTAATGAAAACCTAGGCTTATAGAAAGGAGAAAAAGGACAAACTTAAATCTGCAAAGTATGTGTAGTTAATATACACTGAAGTACCTTTCCTATTCCGATTTGTGACTGGAATTTTATCTCCATTTGGCTTTAAGTTGTAAGATTTTATAACACCAAATTCTTCCTGAAAAACCTACAGAAAAAGAGGAGTCAAGGTCAGCACTGGAAAATAAACTCCTATACTTACAAAGGACAAAGCTTGTATTAAGTCATGTATCTCCTCTCTCTCTTCAGCAAATGCTGCAATTCTGAGTTGTGAGGTTTTTACAAGTTAAACATTATAATTTTCAACACATTGCTCAGAAAATTAGTATTCCAAGAAGAAAAATTGACCCTGTTTCATAGTGGCATGTCAAACTGACTTGCAGGCTCTGGAGCCTTAGAGTTTTTCATACAAAAGAACAGTACAGGAACAGCAAATACAATTAAGAAGGTATTTGTTCTGCTGTAGTTCATCTAGGAACAAAGTACCACCAATATGAAATTTCATTAACTAGTGTGTGTGTTCTGAAACAATGAGTAACTGAAAAAGACTTTCTTGGCTGAAATAGCAGTTACAACACACAAATCAGGCAAAACTGTAAGAACAGGCTATCGGTGAAGTGAGATTTCCTGGACAAAATGCATAAAATAACCAAGTAAGCTTTGACTATCTTCTCCATTAGACAGAAAAGGGATCGTCTTGCAGCCAGATGAACTTCACAAGCCAGGTCACTGATTGCAAGGTGGTGGTGTCAAGGAGAGCAAAGAGCTGGAAATGCACCAGCAGCTCAGAATCTCATCATGGAGGCAACCACTGTAGAGCCAGAGACCCCGGGCAGTGCTGCCCCTGGAGCAAGCTCTGATCTCCATGCAGTTACATTCCAAACCATCAACAACCACACAGCAATAAGCCACTCCACTGCCATTTTAACACTGGGAAAAATCACTGAACGAGATTGAGAAGCGCTTAGAGTTGTGCACTTAATGACCTGAAAGGTTGAGTAAAAATCCTCTTCGACGTTGCCTTCATAGGATAGAAGTTCACTTAGTCCATGTGCCAATTCCTACAATATGAGTAAAAATTCGTTAGTAAATCTAAGTGGTGCACTTTGCAAGGATGTGCCAGAAGCATTGTTTTATACAGAAAGTATCTTGGAAAAAGCTGTACATTTAAAATGCATGCTACGCTAGAAAACACAGAGATTTTCTGTTTTCAGCAGAAGAATAGGAGACTTTATCAGCCTGTGCTGAAAAAAAAGCTGTTTTCAAACAATTCATAACTCAAGCATTAAATATAAATAAATCAGGTTTTATATCAGTAATTTCTCATCTTAAAAAATGTAATACTTACAGGCATAATCTGAAACAGGTCATCTAATGTGACACCACAGATGCCTACAAGTGTGTTATGATCACAGGGAACAATGGGAGGACTCAATAATTTCTTGTAACAGCAAGGTGGGAAACGAATATCCAAGGTGATGCTGTTATATACAGCAAGTCCCATAAGCTATATATGTCAAATGTTAAGGGTAAATCTGACACATCCTTATTATAGTTAGTATTTTTGTAGCTTGGAAAAAATATTTTAAGATTCATACTCAACAAACAGAAGAAATGGAAATTATTTAATTTTTTCTGGACTGACAATTTTAAATGCAGTTTTGCATTACGGTTAAGCAGTGGTTAACATGGTTCACAGGATGCACATTGACAGAATGCTTGAGAATCTTCTTCGTAATATTCTATACAAGCATTTCTGCAATAATTTTTTCCAAAGTATTGTTATGAAAACAGAGAAAGATAAATATGTATTTTTTAGTGAGAGCTCAAAAAAGCAATTTTTCTTTTAAGTAAATCTAAAAGCATTAAGAAAAACCTGCACTGGTACTACAGCTCATCCATTAGCAGATTTAAGTGCATCCCATGAAACAAATTTGAAACTATCCCAATTCAATTTCTCACAAGAATAGAATAGTTCTTTTAGAAGAGACCTACAACCATCATCTTATCCAACTGCAATCAGTAAATGGACACTATTACCTCATCTCAGTGGAGTTATAAGCATATACTACCATAAATTGTTTGTCTAAGGTTTTCCTATACAAGCACAATAGAAAGCCTAGAAAATAAACTTGTGCTCAAAATAGCATGTGGCTTCCATTTTGTAATAAAATAGGCAAAAAGCCACATACTGCTCAATGGGGACTTAAACGAATTATTAATGCTCACAGGCACATTGATGTTTACTGAAAGAAACTCAGAGGCTTAAGTACATAAAAAATTACAACTTATACACAAAGAAGCTGCATATTTAACATTGATTTAGCATTTTCTGACTGTGAAATGTACCACATACCCCCACACCACCATTTTCTTCCTATTTTCAGTTCACTTGCTTGAACAATATTCAAAAAAATACATTTAAAATGGAACACAGGTGTATATACAACCTTTGAAGGAGCTTTAGGCAGTGCCTTATTTCATCCCCACACCAACTCATGGAATGGCTGTTGTTTGGAACATTCTAGCGGACATAAAAGGATACGGCTCCAACCAGTCGGAATTCCGAGTAGTTATCGCATTTAAAGCTGCTGAACCAATGGCAGTGCGAGTCCTTGTGGTAGGTGAACATGCCTGCAGAACGGCAACGCGGCCCTTAAAAAGCCTGAGCTTTGTAAGAAGTCGTACAAAGCCTCATCTTTCTTACCCATGCACCCTTAGAAGCGCTCCTTGGAGTGCCCACATCTCCATGCTTGCTCCCAGGACCCTGTTCCCACCACGGCAGGAGCCTGCAGGAAGGTGCTTGGGAGGGAGCACCAAGGGCAGTGCCAAGCCTGAAGCAGGCTCAAGCCCACCAGCCCTGCTGGGTGCTGGTGCAACACGTTCTTCAGGGCCTCCAGTTGTGGACGTTCTGCACTGTCTCTGTGCAATCCGTTCCTTCATTGCACTCCAGCATCTGTACTGCCATAAACATCAACTGTCTAACCAAAAATTTTCTTACTGCAATGTAAACCCACTTATTTCCTTCTTCCTTCCTTGGTCAATAGCAGATGACAATCCCTAAAAATGCTGGCATGAGTCCCATGATACAAATACCATAAGCTTTACCTTCTTGGAACAGAAAACTGTAAATGGTTTATGCTATACACACACTACCAGCAAAAGGGTATGTTTCATATTTTCTGTCATAAAATTATACCAGAGAAGTTAAAAAAGCCCCAAACCACATGTACCCTAAAAAAGCCACTCGTGGGTCTAAATGGCAAGCTAGATCCTACTGAAATCATGAGTATAGATGAGTTTGATTGCTATTTGCATCAGATACAGAACATTCTGTTTTAAAGAGTGGCAGAAAGTAAAAACCTACATAATGAAAGCAGATAACAGCTCTGAAATAGCTAGGAAGTACTGCTCAGAGAAGCAAGACACACTCCACATAAGCATGCTCTAATGCAGAAGTAAACTGGATAAAATGTGATGGACTGTTTTAATTTGTTGGGATTGAATGGGCCAAGTTTATTATTGTTGCCATGGTCTGCACGAACCAAAGCAATGATGACTCCTAAGCACATCTTGTATGCAATAGCTCACTGCTTCTCTGTTTGAAGTTGGTGAAAAACATTTAAATGAAAAAAAAAAAGTCCTTTTGATATAAAGAAACAAAGAATGAAAATCCAACTTGTCTCAGGGACATCTCGTTCTTATGATAAATTACAGACAAAAAACTGCCTTCATGTTTTTCCCCCCACTCTCCTGAGCAATTTATCTTTTGAACTCCAGCTCAAAAAGGTGCTCATCACAAAAGGTTTAGACACTGCCATTACCAGAAGCAACAGAACAGCTGCATGTAAGGCAGAGCAAGGTTCACACACTAAAAAATCTTTTAGGGATGCTGGAACAAAGTAGGTTTTGAATCTTGTTTATTAATTGTCCACACCAAGATAAAGAAAGCATTGCAAAACACATAGGCAGGCAGACAGCTGAGTTAATTAAGATTTTTTAAATTCCACAGTTAAATCTGAAGAATCAGTTAACCTCAAAAGGGTAATAACAGTGACATTTTCCCTTCCAAGCTTCTGATATGTTATTTGCAACTTAAACATTAAAGACAGCAGAGGATACAGTCCCTTTCCAAGGGACAAGAATATTTCTGAACTCCTCCCACACTTGGCTGATAGTCGTAACAATGAAAGAATTTACACTTTAAAGTAAGGAAGCCTGCCAGAGATAGTGAAAAAATAAATTACTCTGAATGTTTCCAAACTCATCAGTTACCAACCTCTGCTGACAGCATTTTTACTAACAGAACTGTCAAACTTGCAGAATGCTTTCTGCAGGATAAATTGTTTCCTGTTAAGGTTGCTATCACCAATGT
This sequence comes from Dicrurus megarhynchus, assembly GCA_013399195.1. Classification (NCBI taxonomy): domain Eukaryota; kingdom Metazoa; phylum Chordata; class Aves; order Passeriformes; family Dicruridae; genus Dicrurus; species Dicrurus megarhynchus. The sequence continues at coordinate 653,191 of VXAD01012520.1, forward strand.
CACGTCTTCACACAGACCCCTTTTTACTACAAAAAGGGGTACAGGCAAATAAAAATCTCAGCAGATATGACAATATATTTATGATTTAAAATTCTATACCTTTAGAAGTAGTCCTATAAACAACAAAGGACCATGATTTTAAGGGACACGAACACTTCCAGGCAAAGACAGGCAAGCTCTTGCATTCTACCAATGACTATCAGGTGTTATGCTCAAGTCCCTGCAAATTAATTTAAAAGCCATCCTGGTAACACTTTAACCCACTCAGTCATCAGTAATGTATCCATGCTCAGAGAAAAGCGCATTAGAGTGGTGAATAAAACTCACCCAGATCCATCTACATCACTATAAAACAAGTGGATGGAACTGCTTGTTTATGACTGCTCATTCATGTCTTACAATCTCCTATTTAACCAAAAAGTTTTATTTTTTTTCCCTTAGGTATGAAATGTTATTACAGGCTCACAGGTCCTGGGAGGCTTTTTCATTCAGGCTCACACCTGTCTATACTATCTGTGCTCCTGACTGAAGGAACTTTCTTACCTGATATTATCTCAGACACCTTTAAGAATACTGGCCACACAGATACCACAAACAGAACATATGATGACATTCAAGTTAAAGCTAACCTCTACCTATCCTAATCCCAGAAACAGTACCAGAACTTGCAGGCACTCTCAGTGCAACTATCAGCACCAAAAAAACCCCATCGATACATGGGTGACCAAGGTCAGCAGCTTGCCAGAACTGACCATAGCATCCAACTGCAGCTACTTACAAAAGCCAGGAAAACTCCCTAAACTAGCAATATGAAGACAACTGAGGGCAGAAAGAGAAAATGCAGCATGTGAAGAAATACTGAGGGATGGTAGATGATAAACCAATACATTTGGACTTATCTCCAGTTAAATATTTGCTAAACCATTGTGCTGGTTTAGGCTGAGATAATTTCCTTCATAGCTAGTAGGTAGTACAAGGCTATGTTTTGGATTTGTGCTGAAAACAGTGTTTATAATGCAAAGACTTTTCCATTATTGCTGAGCAGTGCTTATGCAGACTCCAAACAAATTCTCACATTGTACTTAAGAACATTTATGAGGACTCACCATAATCTGGGTGAAAAATCTGTCGAATCAGAAGAAGAAACCATTCTTTTGTCAGGCCACCCATATCAAGACCAGCTTCCCCTACAAATGTGACTTTTAACTTCTTTTTCAGATCTGCCTTCTTCCTTGCCAGCTATTGTGAAATAGGTAGGGAAGAAGAAAAAGGAGGTTTAACATATTGTCACTACCTCTAGCCATAGAGAACACACCTCAGCCTCTATTCTATTGCTCTTGCTTTAGGTTAAAACTATATTAAAACAATGACTGAATTGCAGAAGCAAGACAATTATGACTACTCAACACCATCAACTACTTTGCACATGGTGTCACTCTCTGAGCTTGAAAAGAAGTGGTGTACAAATAGACTTAAAAAGCAATTAGATGCAATGAGTTGAGTCTGTCTGGAATATTTCAGACCTATGTAATTTTTTTACCTTTTATAGAAGATGTGTTACCAGGACGAAATGACAAATTGAAAAAGTAATTAGACATAATTTGAAAATATTTAGAAATAAGGGAGTAAGATAACACTTTCAATATTTGAACACCATTTGGTTCTGTGTGAGATTCCTGCCAGGAAGCATCAGCTGCTTTTTAAAACTGTTTTTGAGACAATGGTAACAAGCTCTTTTCATTGCTTTTTCCTAAGAGACAGCATTTCACCCAGGTACACAAAAAACCTGCAAATAATTAGATTACAGCCTTTTACAATTAACAGTGATCTTTCAGACTGAATCCCCATACAAGTTTTCTTTAAACCATTAATTACTGTCCCGCCCCAGAGCAAGTGTTTAAACCAGTCAAGAGTACGCATGTGTTAAAATAATCTCCGTGTTGTTAACAGCTCAAGTTCTCAAATTCCTATTACACAAATTTTATAACTATAGGTATTGGTGTTATTTGAAACAAGCTACTTATTATCTGAAGTGATTTTTCTTTGCAAATTGTTTTTTAAAATTTGAAGTACAAGTAAGACATCTTCCCTCTCCACATGCCATTCCCCATAATTTTGAGAATATGAAGGTATAATGCGTTCTTACTCATCTCTGAGGTGGGTAGAAGAAAACATCAGAAATAAACAGGAGAATATTTTGACTATAAAAACTTTTGAAGTTGCTCTTGGTTATTTTAGTGTGGTAAAAAACCTACAATGCCTGAGTGAAAGCAATATTACCAATCATATTTCTTCATAGGAGAAAAGGCCAAAATAGACAGGTTTTAATACAGGAAAATAAAGCTTAAACTTATATTTTCTGACATGAGTATTCAGAATTTGATGTTGTTTTCACCACCTGGACTTATTTTTCAGTATCATCAGGCTGTTCTCAATGTTGAGAAAGAGAGGGAACTAAATTTCATTAAATAATGTTAATTCGCAAGGTTCAGTGGATACTGAAGAATTGCCTACTTTAATGGAAACATCTGTTTCATTTCTAAAAAAGGAAAAATTACATTCAAGAAGGTGATGAATTAGTTAAAATCAAGTTAAGAATTTAAGAAAAGAAAGCCTAAAATTATTCTTATAGGATAGAGAAGGAAAAGAATAAAAAATTCCAAGAATTAGAACAGAACAACCTCATTAGTGATTAGTCACATACTATTCATGCTGCTATTATGGACTCAAGTCCTACACAAACTGGTAATTGTGCACTGTATTTTTAACACAAAAATTACTAACACAAATACAGACCATGTGCAATCATGTATATTTGTTATGGGCTTAGCTATGGAGCAGTATGAGCACAGGAAATGAATTTCAAAATGTCTAACCCAATCCGTTCTGCAGCACTGCAATTTTGACAGTAATCAAGTTCTTTTTATTTAGTATTATGTAGTGGTATTCCCAATCTCTTAGTGCAAAAGATTTAAAAATGACTTATCAAATTGAAATCTAAGTTCAATAGCTACTCTGCAGCAACACACAGTTTAATTATATTTTTTTGTTACCTCATCAAGTGAATCACTGACAAGGTGTGTCCTCCTCACTTTCACATTTAGGAATAACATATTCATGTCAGGCTTCTGTCTGCGAGAGACTTTATCCACAAGGCTTTGCTATTTGAATGAGAAGGAAACATTACACATGCAGTATCTTCATTTCAAAAAAAAGGTGTCACACTTGTTAACTGTAAAAACTTCTCAGTATCGTGCATTTCCCTAACATCGTAACTGCCTCAGTATCTTCTAGGAGATGGAGAGAAATTTCTTTCCTACTGCAGATACCATTTACACTACATTTGACCTAACTTACTGGGAGGTTTAACAAGAAGGTGGCCATTGTGCAACAATTTTTTTTACTTCCCAAATTGTTAAAATATACCTATAAGATTCTGGAAAGTGGCTTGTGCTTTAATTAGCTATTCACAAGGAATATCCAGCAAGACAGGAATGCATAGGTGGGGGTGCTGCCACACAGAGCACTGAGGAAAAGAGTATCACCCGTCACCTGTAGAAAATTACCACTGAGGGAGGCAGACAACGCCTCTTTCCAAACAGAAGAGGCTGCCCAGAAGCAGTACCTCTTCCATGACCTGAAAATATACAGTTGAATCTTGGTCTTCCATGACAACACACCTTCAAAGAATAAAATACAAAACAGTCCAAAATTTTCATGGAATTTTTTTTCCTTAATCATCTTGTTAATTTAACATGCTAGCATGTTATGCTGTTTTCTCAAAAGTGAGTAATTGACTTAATTTTTTTTCCTTTCTCAACAACACTGCTATCTATAAGGATCCTGAAACTAAGTACACAAAAAGAAAAAAATACTGAGAGAGCCCAGCATGGACATTTGTAGACTATTCATAGTAAAATGGTTTAAGTTCTTTTTCAGCGTAGTCAGAAATACTAGAAGTTGTAATGACAGCTCATGTGTAATATCAATCTAACAAATACTTATAAAATACTAATGGATGAGACACAGACATTTATCATTGAGGGACTTACCCGTGCAATACTTATCATTTGTTGTTCTGAGTCCCTTTGAATAATAACTTTTTTTGCTGCTATAGAAATAATAAATGGGTATTGACAGAAAGAAAACCTAACAAGAGAAAAGAAGATTAAACATTTTATTTTCAGCATCTAGCATATTATTTTCTTTTTAAGAATATAGGAGTGAATTATCATTCAGTAATCCCTCCACTGACAATAATTTGCAAATAGCTGCTTTTTTTTCCACTTTGTATATAGAGATACTTGATTCAGTAGAACAAACTGTTATTTACAAGTACTGCTAGAAACTGAAATTAATAATACTTATCTTTTGTCATTTGGGTTTTGTGTGGTTTGTTTTGTTTAGTTGGTTTTTTCCTTCTCAAGAAGAATATCAGGTATCAGACAGAAGCGTAGCCTGAAATACCTGATTCAGTGGAGCAAATTATGGTCTCCAAGTTTTCCCCAACTGCTGCTAGAGGCAAGGAAAATGCCTATGAATGTATTGGAGTCTAAAATATGTCTGTAGTAAGACACAGTTAGAAGTCTATGCCAGTAATTAATAAACTTACTTTATTATCATCCATATTTTACATATTTTCTCCAGTTTGCAAAGACAGAATGAGATTTATTCCAGTCAATCTCACATCCATGCAGTAGCAAGTAAGTAGTAGCTGTATTATGTTTTTCAATAAAATACAGTATTTAACGTGGATCTATATACACATAAATGGTATGCATAACATACATAGACACTATCTATTCACTGTATTTAATATAGATATACATAGCACACATATAGTGCTTTGACTCAAACAAGAAACATGTAGTTATTCCTCTTACCTGTGAGAATTCCCATAGCATTGCCAGTTATGATATTCTTCCATAAGATCAATATGATCAAGTGTAGAATTATAGAAATCCGTATATGAAATAATAGGAGGGCTAATCAGACTATTAGCAGCATCTAAAAAGAAAACACAGAAGTCTTTTAAAACAATGCCTGGATTCAGCACATCTCATTTCTCTCACGAGCACCAGTGATTTCAGAAAATTTAGGCCAAGTTTAAAGTAGTACTGAAAAATTAATAACCTAACTACAGAACTTAGCTCAGTCTTAGCTACAGAATTACAGCTACAACATAATACCACAGGACATTAATTTACTGTAGGAAACAGTAAATCCCTAGTTCAGCTCATTTATGATAAGGAAGCATCAGTTTGATTCCAGCTTCCTTACTGACATACACTAAATTAAGGTCTCATGAATAAAGGATGCTACATTCTGCTGAAATTGATGAAAAAAGCAGTTTGATAAGTGAAAGTGTTTAAGAAATCCATATAATTTCAAGCACCTATGGCTAGAAAATCTACATTCTTTCCAGTATACCATCTAGACCTGCACAAAAATTAAATACTTGACCAAAGGAAGAAAGCCAATTCACATTTAAGCTATCTCAGTATATAATGGCATTCATATAATGTCAAACAGCTAATGAGTTCTCTATTAACACTTCAGCATAATTTAATTTTGGTCAGTCAGACACAAAGTAGTGTCTTTTCATTTACTAAATAGCTCTTCTTCCAGAATTAAGGAACTAGTAACTCTTTCATAGATGACTATAAAACACATCTTGTTTTATTTACAGGTGTGCTTATGTGCCTAACTCTGCAGGACTGTGCAAAATACTTTTAAGTAAAAGTTTTAAGTTTGCAGTGAAAAAATTTTAATTCAAATTTTAATTTTCATTTGTTGGTTTTGTCTTCTCCTAAAAAAGGAGAAAGGCTCTAATCACCATTTGGCAGCAGTTGAGAAGGTTTACATTTGCACTAGCCAAATTTGCTGTGCTCTATGTTGAACTGGGCAGGGATTTACTTTTTTTAAGCTGTACTTTTAGATGTAAGAAGCACATGCATTGCCTAACTTCCTTTAGATGCTAAATAGTTCTGTGGGGGTAGGTGAGTTACAGAAGAAATTCTGGCAGTTACACATTTAAGACAGTTTCTTTTATAAACCTGAGGGAAGCCTCAAACATTGGTCACTTGTGTAAATTTGTTTGAATGATCTTTAGTTGTTGTCACAGGAAAACTATGCATAGCAATTATCCTCTACTGGAAAGCCAGTAGGAAGACTTACCAACAGAAGACACTGTTGCTTACTACTCTTCAGCATTTTATTGTAGTTTGTACTGTGCCACCATCATTGTTAGTCTCCCCCAGAAGAGGAGCAGTAAAAACTATCCTCTCCCAATATGTGTGTGTGTATAAAACAAACCTTTTATACACACACAAATATACATTTATAGACATATATATGCATACAGAGTTCAAGAAAAATACCTACTAAATAAAGCCAGGACTTTTGTTGCTGATGGAATCCACCAGGTACATTTCACCATAGGTGGAAACTCTTCAGGTTTTGCAGGAAACAGCCGTAAAGAAATAAATTGCAGTAACCTATCCACCACCTGCTTGAACCTCTTCTGTGAAATCCTAAAACAAACATGCTGCACTCAGTCTCATGTGATTACTGTCTACACTAGAGTTTGTTAATAGATTTCAAAGCAACAGAATCATTATCTGTTCTTGACTTTTAGTAAACAAACCAAAAATCCTTATCTATTTCACTCCACACTCTGAATACTAAGGAATTCTGATTTATTTTGAGATACTCGGTAGTTTTACATAAAAAGTGGTATATGCTTCATATGCTTGTGCCAAGTGCACATTTTAAATTATGTGCTGCAGCGCTTCCATAATAGCACAATAATACACATATATGTGTAGGCAGGCTAAAATAGCCTTTGCTGAACAAGAGTTTTCCTATTTTAAAGGTTTCCATTTCTAATACATGCTTTAAGACTAAAAACATCTGTCTATTGCATCCTTAACCAAAACTGGAAACCTTATTTGTAAATGCAGTTCAAATGAAATAATATTTTAAATATATCTGGACATAGGGAAGGGGAGGGAAATTGAATTACCATCCTTGCAGAGAAGAAAATCCTTAATTAAGATTTCCTAGGAGATATGGAAATTGTGAATATGGCCAAACTTTTTTTTTTTTACCTCAAACTGAACATTTTGCACAGTCAGTACACGGAAGGCAATCTTAGGGGCGGGTCTTTGGGCAGTTATTTCCATAATATTTTTTTTTAAATGAGGTGTTATTAGAGTCATTTCAATTAATTACAAATCTAATGCCCTAACCACACTCTCTCACCACCTCTATTACACTAGGAAGCAAGGACTCTAGTTCCTTTGTGGTTTCTGTACAATATAGTAACATTACAGTATCTTTTGCAAGTTATGCATGATAAAACTTTATTTAAACAAAGATCATAAAGATGTTTGTTTTAATAATACCATAAAAAAAATATAACAAAAAATTTTCACACAAGTTATTTTGCACGTATTATCAAAAAATAACTCTGATAAGTTATTTTGTGATTAAGGCTTTTTATCATAAATATAATAATTTTTATACATTATATACATTTTGCATCTATAAATCAGTATCACTTAGTGGACTATGTCCACAGGGATTTGAAAGCAACAAAAACAATCTCTTTAGTGAATTAAATTAACTTTCATATAATTTACAAAACAGTCAACATCAATGGAAATACAGTAACAATTGTAATCCTAGAAATGGAATTTGTCATTGGGAGTTTTTGGTTTTTTTTTTTACTTTTTAGACCAGTGCACTAGGAAATGATGGTCAGCTTCTGTTAAGGCTGCTATCTGTCTTAGCAAGTGAGCATAGATGACATAAGTAGAAGTGTTACTAAATTGAGGATTCTGAAAAAGATTAAAAAAAGTGTTAGGTTAATAAACTGCATAAAGGGAAAAAAGTCATTAGGATCTTTTCTTATGTTTGTTGTTGCCAGTACAATTACACATGAAAGTAATTCACAAAATAGCTGTGACAGTGGTAAAACTATGGGGAAAAAACAACTCACAACTTCTATCCAAATAAAAATACACAACTGCTATACTGTAAAAGTATGATTTTTTTTTTTTCCCAAAAGAAAGCCCACAGGTAGCCCAAAGGCAGTACTCAATATTCTGGATTATTCTTTACATTGTAACAAAAACTATACTCCTCTAATTGATGTGCTTTTCCTATCAGTAATATGAATTCTTATAGCTCCTGTCTATCCCACATCAATCCAAACTAATTTTCCCTCTATTCCATGAGTTCACACATTCCCACATTTCAGCAGGAGATACTCTTTTTAATTCACAGCTAGTATACCACCCCAGAGAAGAAAACTATTGTCTCAATAAATTAAATTGCCATTTGATATTCTCAAATAACAGCAGAAACTGGTTATTATTATTAACACCTTGTATGCAGAGGTGCTATCTACACCGGCAAAATATAGAGGGGAAATCTGCTATAAATGCAAGCCATCTATAGCAACAAAGGTAAAAGGTGACCACAGACAGAAATCAGACAATGTAGCTAGTTCAGAGAGAATGGAGAAAGTCAGCCAGGTAGATTGGATAAAATGCAACACTGGAGAAAGTTACAGCAATATCAGAAAGTGCATATACTGAAACTTTCAGAGTTACAGCATCCTAATAAAGCAAATCTGGGAATGAGGATGACATAAGAACAAATAAGTAGATAAAATATTTATTCTTTCAACCCAGAAAATAAAAGGAAACAATTACTTGTCTACTAGTGCCTAGTTTTAATCTATGCAACCTTTTCCCATCAACTGTCTTCCATTAAACTCCCATTCCCATCATGCATTACACTTTTCCCATATTTTTATACATTCTTACAACAGTAAATTGGATGTGAAGTATCTCAGCTATACAAACTTGTTTGCACAGTATACTGGTTTATAGATTATAAATTAAGCAGATACATACTTACATAAAAATACCGTATTTTTCTTACCTGTAAAAGTATACAATATGCTCTAAGATCATCTTTTGTTCGTGGCCTATGAAAAAATTAAATAATAAATAGAACCATATGTATCCATAATTTACAGACATTAAGAGTCATAAAATCATGGATGATTTCATTTCCCTTTGCCAATATATATAGAATACCATATTTAAGAAACTTCACTGCTCTCAAAAACTGAAAAGGCTATTTACAGATTCTGACAATTCTCTAAAGGCAGCAGGCTATTTATCATCATGTTTAAAAACATGAGAGAAGGCAAAAAAAAAGGTCAGAATTGAAGAGTTGGAGGTGTTCCAAAGAGGGAATTTCACATTATTGTCTATCTCAAGTGACACCACAGAGTGGTTTATTTGCCCTTCCTCGGTATGTCCTGCAAGAATTCTCCATACGCTTCTACCACTGCAGCCTCTGCACTTCTTTGTGTTTATCAAGGCTTTTACATAACCACAAGTAGAGGCAGCAACAGCTCAAAAAGCAGCTGGAGACAAGGGTAGCCAAGACCTGGGTCACATGTGAGTCACAACAAGCCACTGTCTCTTGCTATACCTTTTTATGAATTACACTGTGCATTCTCACTTCTACATGCTAAGATGTTGTCATCTCCAATAAAACTTCCTGCTTTTGGGCTACCCCCTTCTGCATCCTGCATTGCTCTTTCTATGGTGCTGCCACACATGAACAGTATTGTGAAGCAAACTGTGGATCGGGGAATTGTCCCAGTTGCTGTTGGAGGGTGGACAATGAGTGTAAGTTTTACCCTAGTTAAATTCCTTAATTCATCTTGCAGTTAAGATGTCCAAAGCAATGCCCTGGCAACAAGCAGCTGAGATTTGGAGAAGGAATGTCTGGCCGGGTATGGATCTGCCTCTCAGAGGTTAAATGCCAGCTTACAAAGTTCAAGATGTATTTCAGCAGATTTGCCAAAAGGGATTAAGTTCTTATGTATCAAAAAAGTTGCATCACAATGTTTTCTTTCTTTGTCTAAAACAATAGAGACAAAACATATAGCAGATTTAAGTGCTGGCACAGCACTGATGAAAACATTTATTTTAATTACCCTGTCCATTCTTGTAGTAGACCATTAATTATTCCTTTTAGGACTGACTTCTGAACATCTTGAGGCTATCAAAAAAGGAGAGGAAAAGTCATATCTGAAGTAATTATACATATTCAATACAAGATTTTGTACAAACTAGCAAGTTTGCTTTGCTTGCATTTCAAGACAGCTAAGAAATCTTTTGTGTTACGATGCTGAGTTCCTAAATATCTTCCTCACACATATACTAGCTGAGGTCTGGGGTTATGCCAATGGTGCCTTTCAACACTTAAACCAACTTAAAAACTCTAAGTATAATTTCTAAACTACTCCTGTCCTTTGTATACTAGGCACAGGGCCTACTTTTTTACTATCCCCATCCTCACATTTTTTTTATTCCCCCCCCATGCAGTGTCCCATCACAGCCATGTCATACCTTTAAGATATGTGGTCTTTAAGAACTACCACAATATTAACTATGCTTTACTAGTAAGAAAAATTTCCTCCTCTTTTACTAGAGCAGCTGTCATGATTCTGTGGCAATTCTCATGGGATCATTTAAAGTATGTTTTGAGAGATTCTTCAGAAATTGTGCCTATCTGGGAAAAACTTTTGATATAAATGGTATAAAACATTAATTCTTTTCTTCTACTTACAGTATTTAATAAGGCATCATAGACAACATTCACAAATTTTGCGTCGATTCCGGAGTCCTCAATGGTATTAAATGGAGAATTGGTATCTTTCTGTAAGTTCAATAATAATGAAGCATTTTGAATATTTTATAGCTATCTTTGAAAATGTAAGTTCAATAGCAAGCTTAGGAAAACATGTTCAGATATAAGTATTTTCATTATCAAAACATAAGAATATAAGTTTCTTTAATTAGTATGTTAAGGATGAAGCAAAACAATAGTAATTCTACATATATTCATATTGTTATTCTATTTTAATAATGTAAGAGGGTTTCAAACAATTAATTACATTGAATTTTCATCTTCCATCTTTGTTGTTGATCCCTTATCAGACAAAGCAACAAAATTTTAAGCATTCAGTATTTGTTAAATAACCAAAAGTCATGGGTTAATTTGTCCAGGCTCACGCCCTACCATCCATATCAAATATCATAAGCACATTTTGCTCTATAATAGGCAGGAAATAATAATTTAGCATGAACTCAGAAACACAAATATAACTGTTCCCAAGGAAAACCAAGTATGCCATCATAACACATGAACAGCTATAACAGAGCCCATATCACACCTTTTTTTAGGGATAGGGAATTTCTGTTTCCAGATTTGCCTGGGCCCCCGCATTAGCTTGGAGGTTTTAAAACTGTAATTTGTGTAGAAAGTACCTACACAGTCACAGTGTCACAAAACAAACTACACACTGCAATTTTCAAGCTCCACAAACTCAAAATATAATTGCTTAAACTGGAATCAATAAATGGATGCAATTACAGATTGTCTACAAAAGGCAGGTGAGATCATGAAAAAATAATCTTGGTGAACACCTGCAAGTCTTTAACTGATATTTTTGTAAACATTTTGAAGATACAAAGCACTGTAATGACTAAACAGTATTAGGAATTATTTTCTACCTTAAATGCAGCATTTATCTCCAAGAAAGAATCAAAAGTTGTAGAATAAAAATTATGTACAGCTTTCCAATCTCCTGATGCCTTCGACTTTTCCACATCATCCCTAGAGAAAATATAATCAAATACTGGTAATGGTTTGATCTTTCCAGCCACTTAGACTTTAAAATGCACTGTAGCTTTAAGCTTTTCTCACTAAGCATGCTTAGAAGACAGACAAGTATAATATCTGTAGCTTTCTAACATCTTCCTTGTCATTTAAAGATCATGGTATTGTAAGAGAACAAAAGCATAGTTTGTGTTTGATACACCTGAGCAATGTCTTTTATTCAAAATGTTAATTCACAGTGTCTCAGTTCAGTATGTTAGGACAAATAATTAACAGAACAGAATTAAGCTGCAGCTACACTGACATGATAAAGTTTCTCAGAGTAATTTTAAGTATGAAGGCTCCTAAACTACTCAAATTCACTAAAATTTCTACAAAATTTTATTTATTTTAAAATTTTTCAAATAGAACTTAATCTTAGGCACATGACAAGGTAGTCACTGGTGACAGTCAACATGGCTTCACTAAGGGCAAATTGTGCCTGACAAATTTGGTGGCTTTCTACCAGTAGGGTGACCGTGGATGTTGGAAGGTGGATGATGGAAGAATGGTATCATCTACCTGGATTTGTGCAAGGCCTTCCCCTGGAAGCTGCTTCCTCTTGTTTTGCTGCAGGCTGTGCAAGAAATCATCAGCAGGGGAAACCCAAACCCAGCTCAGAGCAGCGAGCAGCTGCCAGATCCAACTGAGAAGGACCTAGCCCTGCCTGGAGGTTGGCAATCGTGGGAGAGGGGAAATGGAGGGGTGGTAGGGGCTCACAGCTGGGGATTCAAAGGGACAGGACAAGGGCTAATGGCTTTAACCTGCAAGAGGGTTGATTTAGATTAGAAATAAGGAAGAAGTTTTTCACAATGAGAGGGGTGAAACACTGTCACAGGTTGTCCAGAGGCAATAGTCACTAGATACAAAAATCTGAATATGGAAAAAAATTCAGCTCTTCAGATCACCTGAACACCAGGAAAGGATCACCTCTTTGCAAATTTTTCTTTATATCTCTTTCCTTTCCCACCAAATACACACTGAATAATCAAAAAACATTCCTTTTCCTCACAGGAAGCACAAAATTTCAAATGTGGAAGAGAGAAATAATTGCCAGTATAACCAAAACACCTAAGACTGCAAGGGATTTGCTAGCCTACAATAAGCCATACATATTTTTTTTCCAAAACTAAACATTCACTGCATTTCTAATTCTGAAGTATATGTTTTGCCATTTTCTGTGTGGAACAACATTTCAAGCTAGAAAAAATATTTTGATAGTTTTCACAGTAACAGAGTTATCAATCCCACCAAACTAACTCCTTGTCAGTCTTATTGAAGCTGTTTCCTCAGTTGAGATTAACAAAATCAAATGCATAATTAGGTCAAAACGAAAAGAATTCCAAAGAAAGGAAGAAAATACACCTCTAGGAACACCAGTAGAACTTACTGGAAGTCTTTCACAGTTTTGGTTCGAATTGGAAGGGAAGGTTCAGGAGGAAATGGTGCTTTCAGTTCTTGGGGTAACGTGTCTATAGACATGCGCTGCTTTTGCCGTACATCGAGGCAAAGAGGTGGTAGGTCTCTCCCTTAAAAGAAAGGCAAAGAAGAATAAATACAAGGCATCTAACACAAATATATAGGTACTAGGGAAAAAAGAAAACTCAGTGTTTGAGTCTAATTCTTTAAAAAAGTATTTTTCTCTTACCATGTGCACATGCAGGCATGATGGAAAATTTGGCTAACTGATAAAAATAGCAGTGTTGCCCATTATTGTATCTACAACATAGATTGTAAATATTTAATATACAAACTGCAACACTGGTGCTGCTTACAGCTACAAAAAATCTCACGCACAACCACACCAAAGTCCAACTATCATACAAGGACAAGACTTCAGTCTGTTTTTCTACACTGTGATACATAATTTTAACTAGAGCTGACTGTGGATCATCTACAGCTTCCTTAAAGAATCTCTCCAAAAAACTAAATGGGAAAGGCAGTTATTTTTTGTCTTACACAGAATTGTGGTGAAACAATCTTTGAACACTTCTCAATAAATTTGGCTGCCTATTCTAGTACAACTGGCAGTGCTTTGCCAAAGTCTTTCTATTCTACTCCTTACTTTCTATTTGATCTGAGACTATTTGATCAGATTAGAGTGGCAAGACTTGGCAACAGTGCAGCTACTGCGAGAGGAGAAATGGGGTTGCCACTGTGTCCCACACAGCTCCAAAACACACCCACCATGGGCCAAAGCTGAGCCCAGCAGTGACACTGGTAGCACCCCTGTGACAATATATTTAGGAAAGGGTAAAGAAAACTGCACAGCAGCTGAGAGAGAGGAGGGATTAAAAAAAAAAGAAAAAAAAAGAAAGAAACTACCCTACAGACACCCATGTGAGTGGAAAAGAAGGAGAAAGGAGGAGGTGCTCCAGGGTCTGGAGCAGAGATTCCCCTGCACAAGTGGAGAGCCCATGCCTGATCAGGCTGCTGGCAGAATTGGCAAGAATGTGAGACTGGGAACAAGGGAAGGTGTGGTAAGCAGGGAAGGGGAAGGTGTTTTCAGTTTTGTTTTTGTTTTGTTTAACTGGCAATAAATTAATATCCTCAAGTTCTGCCTATGACAATAAATGGAAAGTGGACTCCCAGTCTTTATCTCAACCCATGAGTTTTCCCATCTTATTTTCTCCCCATGTCCTGTTGAAGAGGGGAAGCCATAGAGCAGCTTGGTGGGTGTCTGCCAGTCAGCCAAGATAAACCCACCCAAAACACACAAAAAAATTTCCCCTGCATTTCCAACACTCATTTTACTGACAACATCTCCATAAATATCCTCAAAGTGCTCTTGTAGTCTGATTTATACCACTCATTTTTAAAAGCATTTATACAAATTGTGACATGTTTGGGATAAAAGACACTAGATAAAATAAAAGTGTCCTCAAAATTCAAACGTTTTAAATGAAAATCCTCTATGAATTGTCTAAGACCCTTCTAAGCCTTTTCAAAGATTTGGGTTTTTTTAATTAACTAAACATCAAAGTAGTATCACTACTCCGCTGCCTACTCCATTTACCACAGCAGGGAAACAGATGCTAAAAAAATCCCATGAATCTAAAAGCAGATTCTTTTCACTCATGCTCATGACAGAGACACTGTCCCTGTGACTTAACTCAGCCACCATTCATGAGATAACAGATCAGAACAGCCCTCAATCCCCCGAGGATGGCATCGATTACAGATACAGAACCTTGTCCATTCTCACAGCTGGAATTTAAACTATTTAAGGGAAGAGCGGTAACTGAAAAAAACAAAGCAGGCACACAGATAATTAATTAATTCAAGCCAAGGTGCCAAACAATCCATCCATGCAAATGTTCTCTTAATGCACATCATTCTATGAAAGCAGGATGGAAGATTTTAAAGAATCCAAGAACTTGTCTTATTTTTATAGTCTGAGAATAACAAGCTTTTTGATTTAACTCTCATTCTGTCTTCTCAATTTTAAATGGATTAAACAGTGAGTTATAACCAACTGAATACACTGAAATGAGGAAAATATTCTTTCTACATCTGTAGAGGAGACATCTGCTGGCAGACGCTGCTTCTCACTTCAGTAAATTGAGGCTGCAGGTGCTAAGCTAGTAACTTGCACCCTGTCAGCAATGCAATTTTCTTAGAAATACATGCAGTTTGATTTAGATATACTAAAATTGGCTTTAATAATATCTTTAACACATATGGTCAACTTCAGTATGCTTTGTCATCATTCAAGTTTATTTGTACATAGATTTATTTGCTCTTCTGCCAGTAAAGAATACTAATTAAGATCCATCACTTGAGTTTCATTGAGTAGAAATGGGAAAATTTATGTATTGAGTTGATAAACAGCAATAACACAGTATCACAAGACAAGAAAAACCAATTGTTTCTGGCTTCTTGCCCAGTTACATCAAGTAAAAACATTCAGCAATTCATGACTGCTTAAGGAATGATCAAAAACTTCGGTGAAGAAAATCTCATTGATACAAAGCAGAATTGAGTAGCCAGGGAAGGTCAGGGTAAATGAATACTGCAGCTATTTTCATGGTGACCAACACAGCTGCTGGCAGATGAAAACTTTCAAGGCAGATAAGGCAAAAAACTTGTATTTGTAACATTAGAAAAGAACTAGAACAATCTATTTAATACATAAATTTCATACCAGATCATTGTTACATTAGAAGACTCATTATATGTGGCAGCTATATAGCACACAAAGTAGACACTATGTAGTCCCCCTACTTTTCACGCTGTATTTACCAGCATTAGCTTTTCCACACCTTTGTTTTCGATGAAATTAATGTTCTTTGAACATGAGCCTGAAGTATTACCAGTATACACGCATATATATATCTACAAGTGTTCAGAGATAGCACAAGTATAGCTAATCTGCAAAAAACCCAAACACCAAAACACCAACCAAGCATTATTTCTGAATGCCAGATTAGCAAAAGCAGCATTTTCAACTGATAAATTTGTTTCAATTGTTAATTTCTCCATAGAATACACATACCACCTCAAAATATTTTGAATTCACCTTTGACTGTTACAAAAAATATTCTGGTTTTATATAGGCAGGTTACTGTGATCCTGAAACTACCAGAGCATCTGCTCAATTTTACACACTGAGCTCTATTTCAAGAATATATCCTTGACTATAATAAATATTGCCATGCATTAGTGTGGTGAAAATTAACAACTAAGTACTTATGACGCAGTAATTACAACTGAGACAGCATTATTTGCAGCAAAACTGAGGGCACTTCAAGGGAGTGGTGTTTAGAGTTTATCATTCTTGCCAGGTACCAAATAAAAAGGAGGGGGGTGAGGGGAGAAGCAGATTTCTGGTATGTTATGCAGCAATGGGAGAATTCTTTACCAGCCACCTCCAGCCACTGTGGTTTCCTTTGTGTAGTACAAAGTGATTTGAACTAAGCACAAATCCTGTCTGAGGTATCATTCAAACCTTTTGTGTTTCAGTGGTTGCCCTTGTTTTGGAAGTAGAAAGCACCTCTTTACTCCCTAACAAAAACTGCTAAAAAAAAAAAACAACTTGCACTGACTTTTAGTTTTGCAGTATAGCTAGCACTAATAAAAGATTATTTTAGTAAGGATCTAGTGCTGCAAGTTACGAGCCACCTTTTTCTGCACAACTTTGAAACTGACAATACTTGTCAATAGTTTTGTTTCAAACTCACACTACTGAGATCTCTCATTGTAGTCTCTTTCTCATCTCAAATTGTGCTATTAAAGACTTTTATTAAAGGCACAATAAGCCTGAAGAGGACTTGCTCAGAGACAAGATCAATACAAACCTGACAAATGTCTGTACAGCCTTTTATGAAAAGTCCCAAATTACTGAAATTCCACATCCTAGCCCAAAAAGCTAATAAAAATTCCAGGTCTAACCACAACATCATCTCATTTAGGCTTCATGATTCTAGCCTACCATACTGAATACAGAGCTCCACTTTCTATCTCTTCGTCAGGTATTGTTACATCATCACAGCACAACAACCTTCCTTCTCACCTATAAAGCTCTTCAGAACTTACCAATTGTTGCCTGTGCATTTTATTTTGTGCCACCACTGGCCTTCATCTTCACTGAAAAACAGCAACTGCCTCCCTTAAAAGCCTTATGCTTGCCTCATTCCCGACATCATTCAGACGGCAATAAAAAAAAATTCTTCAAAGTTCTGAAAATTTCTAGAGACACTTCCTGGTCGCAGATAGACAGAGCATCTGCAGATAGACAACCAAATCAGTACCTTTCTCTAAAACTTCAAATGGTTATTTCATCCTTCAGGTCTAGTTGTTTTTTCTTATCCAACTTGTCTCTATGACACAATCTCTGCTGAGGATGGGCTATCATATATATCACTGCCTGTACAAAGTACAACACAGCGTAACTTAATGAAATCTAGATTTCTAGATTTTCTGGCCCTACCACAATACAAATACTGGCAGAAATTTGAGCACCTTCTAAACTTGGTAACTAAATAACACAGGTATTTTTTCTCTTACCGTTTTTGATGTTGGGTAAAACAAGTTGCGTTGGCGAATTTCTGTTTCCGATGCCTTCCTTCTTTTGGTTGATAGTTGTGATGAAATTGCTGAAAGTGGAAAACTGATTTTTGGCTCCTTCCTCCAACCCCTGTAATTAAGATGACAGTATGCTCTAAAGGGCCAATACATTACTGCTAGAGTAATCTTACCAGTGAGGTATTACATAGAATACTTAAATACCTATTATCTTGAAATCAGACTGGTAATAACTAAATAAGACATAAATAATGATTCTGCAAGTTTGTTTCAAATTGATTCAGGAGAGGTACCATAAATTTCCTTTCCATTACATTAAAAAACTCAAGTATTAATTTGCAGGATATGAAGATATCCTTGGATTACTGTGAGGAAAACACAATACAATTAGAATGCTGTCAATGATATTCTAACTTTCTGTATCCTAATGTCTATCTACTTTTACATTCCTCTCTACAGCCAGCTCAGTTCAAACAGATGAAAGTGTCACATATTCCTTTTTCCAAATAGCCCTAATATATTGAAGTAGTTTAGACAAATTTCCCTAAGACTTGAAACGTGGGGCCAAAAATTCTAACCTGTTAAAAAAATGTAAATACTGTTTAAATTTTAGTAATAATTAGATAATACTAAGTAAGGTAAATAATACTAAATTTAAGACTACTGGGTAAAACTCCCTAGTGATTCAAAATGGTCAGCATCTGCTGCCACTGAAGAAAGGCTGAACAACAAACATTTGTTGACGAAGTGCTAAAAGACACCCTGCTTGAGCACCTGTACATGCTGTCACCAAGGAGCCTGCACAAGTCTCTGCTAGGAAGTGTTGAGCCCTAATGTGTTTTAACAGCAAACAGAAATGAAATCACACGTCAGACTTCCAAAGGATTGTGCCAATTAGTCTGTTTGGCTAATCAGCACTGGGTGCCATTAGATATAGTTATTTACTACAGAATTTGCAAAGCGTAGGTGGGGTTCAGAGGCTTGCCCAAGATGACAGAAGTGTCATGATGAATATTTTAATTTTCATCTCAGCTCCAAGTCACCAACTGATATCAGGAAAAGGTAGATCAACTCAAAAAAATATACACACTCTTCCTACACATCATCATTTCAACCTCACAGTAACCTAAACACTCGCTTTCTTGATAGCTGGCATCCGTGCTCTCAGTTAGAAAAATGTTTCCGCACAAATCAAAGCTTTAATTCTGCAAATGAGAATGCACATTCTAGAATAATTAAAGTAATATCCTATCAAAATTTTTGAACCAGTACATTTCCCTTTCCCCTTAAGAGAAATACATTTGGAGTAAGACATGCAGCCAAAGTTCTAAGGAGAGCACTTCACTTCCACCACAACATCCTGAAATACCATCAGAAGGGTAATAACAGCCCGTAAACCTATCATACCATAGTGTACACAAGCTGGTACACTGCCATGAATTTTAAATAACTGTGGCACATACAGTTATTTTTCTGTGGCTTATAACTCATTAAATTATAAATTTGAAGAATCAGCAAGACTTCTGGCTTCAAAAATATCAAATTTCAATTTCTAAAATTGGTATTTTTACCTAATTTCAATTTCTAGTTACACATTCCTTATATGCAACAAACATTCTAAAATAAAATGTAATTACCAGTGTAATTTTCAGATGAACATTTCCTTTTAGTCTATAACCTTTGAAATATCATTAAGATGATTCTTAAAAATCACCTGGCACATGACTGGAGAAAAACAGACCCTGGACAAACATTAGTGACTGAAAAAGGACTTTTAAACAAACCCAGATGTGAGGTTAATCTGCTCTGTCACAAAATGCGTGCTCTAGGCAGAAAAGCTATAAAGCACAGACTAGTCTAATTACAATTAATAGGGAATAGATAGAGAAAACTGAAAAAAGGAATTTTTATTAAATAAATTATTGTGCCAGCCTTTTTGACTGACTTAGCTTTCTTGGTTTTACTCCAGCCATGCCACTGAAATACTATGGGTGAACAGTTTTTTAAAAACTTTCTCCTTAATGCCACCGCCCTCAGCAGTGATCATAAAGAACAAAAATTGCACGTCCTCTTTCACTCCATCATCCAGTTTCAACAATATTAAACAAACTTCCTTCTATCGGAAGGCCCTGGAGGAATACTGGGAAACTTCATGCTCATTAATGAGAAACTGACAACTCCTGAGGGAGTAATCTAGGGCAAGTGCACAGCACCATGTCATACTTTAAAATTTTGTAGGAGGTCACTGAGCTTTTAGAGCCCAAGATTATACAAACTCACTGCCATCAGAAAACTGAACATCCACAATCCCCCTCCCACCCACCACAAGGAATGAATATACTTAAAGGGAGTAAGTGGATCAAAGTAATCTTTAGTCCTGTTTTAAGAGCATATTAATGATCCACAACTCTGCTGGCTTCTTAGTGGAAGTTTTCCAAAACACTAAGCCCTCCATAAGGTTGGAGAGGTACTAGCATTACACTTTATAAAACCGTATTTTTCATTCTTGAAGTTACATGAAATGGTGAAAGCAAGTCAAAATGTTTGCAAAGAGCACATACAGACTGTTTTCTCAGAAGAGATGAAAGACCATCTAGAAGAGTGTCTTAAAAATCCTATTTTAGCCCTAAGATTGCTTACTCAACGCCCTTATGTACCAGGCAAGGAAAGACTAGTAAGAATGAAAATATTTTCTTCCCTGTCCAAGAACACACAGAGGACACTCAGATCACCAAAAGGCAACTGACAGTGCAACAGCCTGAACGAGAAGCAGGATTTTCCCTTCCATTTGTAACTTGAAAGGTGTAACTTTGGACTGGTTTTCCTTTACGGAAGTCTCTATTTGTTCCTATTTATTAGGGAGCAAATTATTTAGCTTTCCACAAGTTTCCTTCCAGAACCTGAATGCTGACACCCAAACTATCACCCCTTTGGAAATGCCTATGACATCGGTCCACAAAACTCTCTCTCTCTTCCTGTAACATACTACTGAACCCCACATAAGGCTCTCGGCAAATTCAAACCCTGTCCTGCAGTTGACAACCAACCACACCCAGCCAGGTCTGAACTCCTCCGTAGCAGCTCCACTTGGACAGCTTCTGCCTGAGGGCGACAGTTCAGATGTACGGGATGGATGTCCAGCTACAAAGAAGTTCTCCAGATTCTTTAAGGCAGTTGGAATTCCACATGGCCGTGCAGGGGCACACATTTTTCATTAGCTAAGCTAAGCTTGACACGTTTTAGGCCAGCACTTGTATCTTTATTCTAAGGGACTGACTTTGCCATTCAAAGTCTAAGGTGGAGATATTCAAAGGTAAAAATAACTCCTGGGCACTCGTCCATTACAGACTTCTCCCACCAAACTGGTATTTGAATCACAAGAATAAACATATTCTTGCACGTTCTGACAGATTTATAAAGCTGAAAGTCTTTCAGAAGATTGGAACGTTTAAGCAAAACACAAGATTGGCAGAATTGCTCCAAGGAGTTCGCATACAATTACTTAGCTTAACATCACAATTATTTCCTGACAGTCATAAATATTATATGCTGAATCTTTTCAATTAAAATTACGAATTTAAATAAATGATAATTTAAATGATAACTCTTAATAAGTCAGATGCTTATCAGAATCGCTGAACTAAAATCTCCTAAGTGTGTTACTACAGGATTAGTAACATTTTTGTTCTGTTGTTGGACTGAAGTAACTTACCACAAGTTCTAATGTTAAGCTATGTAAGATACCCAACTCATGCCAGGAAAATTTTATGCTTTGTAATATTGTATGGTCAGCAGAAAGAAAAGCACAACTCTGGTATAATTAAAAACCTGAAAAAAGGTTTCTGAAATGAACTTATTCTAGCAAATATCCTTTCCCCATTTTTTTCCTGCATTAACTCATTCATCATTTCATCAAAATGTTCTGTCATGTCTGCTTCAACACAAAGCAAAAACCGGAAAAGATTTTTTAAGAAAAAGCTAAAAATACAGAAGTATTTCCCAGCTACCGCTCTTGCCATTAAGTGCCTTACAGCTGAAACCCTCCACCCCCGAGAACCCTTAATAAACATTCACGATGCTGCAAACCCTCAGTCATGACTAACCCGACAGAGCAGACCGTTGTAAAATGTTAACTATAAGTGGATGGAGAATTTATAGCTTCATTATGTCATTGCTTACAGATGCACTTGTTATTTTTAAGAAACTTGAATGAAAGCCTCTCAACGGAAAGGAACATGAAAGAAAATGACGATGATGCTTCCCCCCTTCCCTTTCCGCTCCCAAATAAAGCGGCAAACACAGCAAACGAACACGGAGTGGCACAGGCGGGCCCGCGGGCGGCTGCCCAGGCGCTGACGGGACCTACCCCGGCAGCTGCGGTGGACGCCGACGGGATGGGCGGCAATTTCTCTCTCTCCTTTTCCTTTTCTTTTTCCTTTTCCTTCTCCCCTTCTTCCTCTTCTTCCTCCTCCTCGCCGCCCTCCTCGGCTGACGGGGCCGCGGCGCTGCCCTGGCTCAGCTCCGCGCCCGGCGGATGCCCCTCGCCGGGGCCGCGGGGCAGTTCGGCGGCAGCCGGCGGGCTCTGCAGCGACATGGTCCCGCTCTCGGCAGCCTCTCAGTGCCGCCGGCACCCGAAACCCCGCGCCCTCCTCTTCTCCTCCCTCTGAGGAGCCCCCGCGGACACCCTCAGCTCCTCCGCTCGGCGCGGGGCCGCGGCGGCACTGCAGCAGCCGTGCTGCTCCCGGGCGCCCAGACACCCCCGCGCGGCGGGGCGGAGCGCAGCGCAGCCCGGCCNATATGTATATATACACAGCTGGGTGAAGGGCCCTCGGGGCGGATACCGCTAGGCATGCCCGCGCCTCCGTCAGGCCGGGTGGTGCCGGGTGTTGCTCCGCCGGCACAGGCCGTGCTGTCAGTGGCACCTCTCACACTGCCCTGTCGCCCCAGGGCACGTTCCTCGCCGCTTCAGGTCACGCTCCAATGAGAAAATACAGAAGTCATCGAGTCATTAAAGTTGAAAAAGCCCTTCGAGATGATCGAGTCCAACCTTCGACCAAATAACACCGTGCCCACTACACCATATCGTGGAGTCAAAACCTTATTGCGAAGGACTGCACCGTATCGCGAAGAATGAATGTACAATGAATGTGTGAGCGCGGTGCTGTCTCTGATGGCAAAGCCCGAGCGGTGCCAGGGGTGTGCAGTGCTGGCTCCTGGCCCTCCGTTTGGGCCCGTCTCGGGGAGCCTGAGGCGGTACCCACTGTCGGAGCCTCAGTGCAGCTCTGTGCCTGTGCTGGAGCTTTGCTGCAAGTGTGTGAAGTAAAACCATGCTCAGGACGGGTGCCGTGTTGAACTGGTTGCAGTACAACATCTAGACCAGATTGTTACACATATTGGCTGTGAGGTACTGACCTGCCACTTGCCTTGGTATGTGCAGCTGCAGGAGCTTGCTGCATGAGAGGGGGACAATGTTGTGTGCCCCAACCTACATCCAATTTAAGTTCTTCAAACCACTAGCTGCCAGACAAAACAAGTTTCCTTCCGACCACTCTAATTTTGTGTCTGAAGAAGAGTTTCCCTCCCAGCTTCAGGAATAGAGTGTGAATAGCATTATGGACCACTTGAAAGAAATCTTCAAGATTCTTTTTCAGATGGAGGAAAACCATGTGATGTTTTTTCTGAGCATTGGCACTACGCAAGTAGCTCCTGCAGGAGCTGTGGGAAAGATTTCTGTAAGAGTCATAAAAGAAAAGGCACAATAGATACTGCAGTGTTAATCTAATACATTGAAAAAGGCTTTTCCTTTCTGAAGGAACTGGCAGACCTGGAGTTTTTTAGGTTTCATTAAGAAATGGCTTTGTCTCCTTACCAAGTTAAATATGTGATCTGGTTTTCCAAGAAGTTCACTCTCCTTACTGTGCTTACTTCCAGTGGCTTTCAGTGTGAATAAGTAGCCTGCTTCACTTAAACAAAGCCCCCCAAACACTCACTCATCTTTTTCCTTTCCATGCCAAGAAATAACATAATGATAGTAATTTCGACAGCTTCAGTACAAGCAGCTTTACACCCAGTGGCAGTCCCCAGCTAGAAATAATTGGCACAACTGTTTTGTGGAGCTGTGCCAGCTTGAAACATGGAAGGATTTGCTCCCTTGAGCCTGCAAAGAGAGATGAAATAGAGAAAAAAATTATATGTAGAAAGGCAAGTACAGAAACAAATTCGTATTTTTTTCAGTTCCGTTGAGCTATAAAGGCCTGATTTTTGACAGTGTCAGAAATAGTTTTCTACTGAAGTTATCTCACAAAAAGCTAATGCAACACCAAAGAAATCAACTTCTGTTGTCCATGCTCTCCTGTGCTCTATTGAATGAAACAAATTCAGGTGAATATTTTGACTCATGACAATTATGAAAATAAGCACAAGAAAAATTTCTTCCTATTTTTGTAAGAAAGCAAAATGACCATCTACTGAAGGAGAAGCAAACAGATTTTCCTACTTCTAACAAATGTAGCATGCATCTGGTACCCAGGGTTTGAAACTAAAAGTATTTCAAGATCATTCATAGATCCACAACGCAGGCAAAGATATAACTACAGCTGGGAAAGACATGTCTAAATGGGCTTTCAGTTTTCTGCGTGGATGGATGCTAGCTGGGAGCAGCAGTGCTGCATGTAATGAGGCAACGCATGTAGACCCTGTAGTAATTTGTTGCCAAAGTGATGAACTGGGGTAGTGGGCAATGGAGCAGTCAGAAAACAGGATAAAGACATTCTAGCAGTCAAGATTTGTGGGATACACGACATACACAATTTTCAAAACTAAACAGAAGTATGTAACTGCCATTTCACAGACTTCATGAATTTGTTGGCCGGATGGCCTGGGAGCCTTGACAAAGGGCCAAACACGCTCAATGCCTGTATTTCAAAGGACGCTTTCCTTGATTTTTTACATCTCTTCTAAACTGCTTAAAAATCTTAAATCACATGGTGCCAGCTACTTCACCATATCTTTTGGTGAAAGGGGCAAAGGTTAAATTTCAACCAAAAACTGATGCTAATGCCCAAGTGCATGCTGCCTGGGTCTACAGTTCTTGCTGTTCCTGGAGGAGTTTGCAGTCTCACTCGACCCCATGCTGGCACACCACACTGCTGGCTCTGATAAACATATGTACACTGCAATAACACCCCTGAATAACTGTGGGGGGGACACAGAAGGATGATTTTCTTGTATTCATGGGAGAACAGTCCTGCCTTAGCAGGATGTTGATCCTTTCAACTGGAATAAGACCTTCTTGACACCTTATTTTAAAATGCTTCACAAATATATCTTTTCTATCCAAAGAGTTTGAGTTGTCAGGAAGGGAGAAAAGTCACTGGCACATCTCTGTGCAATGACGTGGCCAGGCACAGACTGCCGCTAGGAATGACAGATGGAACCAAACCAAATGCTAACATTTGTTCACAAATGATTAGTAAATGCTTACAAGTAATAGATACACTCACAGAGACTGGCATTTGGGAGTGATACACAAATGTAAAAAAATAAAAAGGGCTAAATTCCCTGCCTAGTATCATCATGGCAAATATTGATTGGATCTCACATGTTTCTCTGCAGTCAGAAGTCAAATTCAGCTATAGCCAAAATTGCCCCTGGTTTAATTCAGTAACATTAGGGGATAGGTTTGGGCTGTTACAGGGTTTTCCTTGGTCCTCAAATGGTTTAATAGTGTTTGCAATCAAATGGTGTCAAACATCTCCGGCGCAAACTGGTATTTGAAGCGATGCGTGACCTTCAGGAAAGGTAGGCTGAATTTTCTCATTCAGTTGCTGATGTACTCCCATCACACATCTGCACTGTGTCTCTCTTATGGAGTAAGTACTCTTTCTTTCTCTTCCTACCTTTTGAAGGTCTCGTACACTTCCCAATACAAAATACTTGGGCCATTTAACAGATGTGTGCTTTGTGAGATGGACCCTGAGTGGGCATAAGGGGAAGCACAGAATGGCTGAAACATTAAAAGAGGAAGCAAAGGCTGGAGATAACCCATTTCCTCTCTATGGGAGTAGGAGAGAAAGAAATGGTTGGGAGTTTTCCAACACAACAGGTTTTCAGCAAAACATTCTGTTTCAACAGAAAGACCTGATTCATTGAAATGGAAATGTTTTACAAAGAAACATCTTTCTCAGTGACCTTTTAGCAGAACTCAGGCAAGATGCCACCAAAATCCACCTGTTACTCTGCCGACTCAGTTGGAGAGCTCACTACACTTGCCACGTGAATCACAAAAATTAGAGACAGTGTAGCTTCTGGACTCCCTGGCCTGCTAACTCCCGAGCTGTGGTACCCTCCTGCGCCACCTGCCCACATCATCCTTTAGGGAAGATGAAAGTTCATGTCTGCTCACAAGTCATGACTGTTCTGAGACTGCACAACCTCAGAGCTTGTAAGGGATGACCCCAGTCTTGTCCAACCTCTGCTCTTTGCAGCCACCTGTTTCCCATGAAGTTGGGCTAAGGTATAAATTTGAAGAATTTTGTCCAGAAGAGTCCAAATGATTGTGAATCTATCTGCCACTGCTAACAGGCTAGTCCATTTAGATTTATTATTCTTGCTGCAAATTTGAAAAAATGTCGACCTTGAGCTTGGCTTACTCTTTCAGTCATCATGTGCCTTCATTTGCAAGAGAGAAAAGCTCCTTCTATTCCAGAAGCACATATGCAAGGTGCACACAAACCCTCCTGAGCTAAGTCCACGTTATTTCCCTTGTGACTAACATTAGATGAACTAATCTATAGCTCTCGCTTACCCTTTGGCCATCCTCCAGTACTTGAAAAGTCTCCTTTAAAAAACCAGTTTATAAACATTTATTAAAAAATGGTGCAAAGAGCTCAGATAATCTTCTGAGGCACTTACATGCAAGTTGGTTTGTCTTGGCAGACAGTTATATCTATCTCTTTGCCAAATGGTAAACTTTTGATTGAAGGTACATCACCAGATGGGATGCATCCAGCTTGGGCATTCCTGGTACAGAGAAGGAAGAGGTAATCAGAAGTTCTGTCTTATCTGCATCATTATGTTTTCACTTTGGGTTCCTTGTCATCACTGACTGGTGCAGTACAACAGCCAACCAGCCAACTTAGGCACTCTGGTGCCTAAGCTATAGATGATCTTCTAGGTTAGTGATTAACTCATTTTTGTCTGCCTGAATAAGGTGAAGATTATATTACCTCTTGCCATGGAACAGGGCCTTTGGGTTGAAAGAAATCATTAGCCTCTCTTAGAAATGCAATGGCTTTTTCAGAGTGAGCTTATCTGTGATAACACAGTTTATACAAACACTGGAAGAAAGATATGGCAAGACAAAAACTCACAAAATGAAGAGCATTCCCTTAGTGAGCTCTCAGCTTTACTAAGGTTTCCATTTCTTCTATCCAGAAAGCTAGTGTTTGTTATTCAATCTAAATTTCAATTAATTTCACTTGTACGGAATATAACAGTAGCATAGCCTTCCTCAAGGTATAGCAAGGGACAGACGTTAAGGTTGGGAGATAACTACCTTTGTCATTTCTGATCTGGAATTTATTTTTAAACAAAGTAGAGGCAGATATTCGGCACAGAATTTTATCCAATTTCTATTCAAATTGGAAATAAGAAACAAACATGCCATGCTATAGAAGTTTCAAATGAGGAAGCAGTAATAATGTTTAATTCAGAAAGTAGCTTCTGTACCTTTGTCATGTGACCTATAAAATGGTAAAATGCTCTTAGAATTAGCATTTGCTTTAGCATGGCTTTGCAAATCTCCGCTTACTTAGTGGTTAAGAATCGAGTCTGATTTCTTTAAAAAGACAGCGTTCCTGAACTGAAGTGTCAGCGAGAGATACAATTTAAATAATTTCGATGTACTCATCTTCCTTACCTAGGAGGAACAGAGGGTGCTGGGGAGCGAACAGAGGGTGCCGGTGGAGGCGGCAGTAGCCGGGGCTGCAGCTCCCTCCAGCGCCGGCACAGCGGCTTTTCCAGGGAAGGGGGCCGGCCTCGCTGAGAAAGCATCGCGCTCCGGGTTCCTGGCGTTCGGAAATTATTTATTAGCTCACAGACATGTTTGACATGGTAGAAGTACCTAGGTTTCTAGCTTTAAAGATAATAAATATGGGATAAGATCATGTATACAGTGATTTGCATGAGTATCCTTGAAACCGTTAGGGCAAATGGCATAGACAATATTAACCCCATATGCTGGTTTGGGCAGGATTAAGAGCTGGATGCTTGCAGACTGTCAAGAATTTCACATTTCTAATGCATCATGTGCCATTTCCTTTGTAATATCTAAATGTGGTGCATACAGTGCCTGCTTCTTCAAGTATCTTGGTTAGCTAACTCTAATTGCCTTTCCTATTAATGGCTAACTTCTACAAATAGGAGAGATGTCTAAATTTGTGGAGGTCTTGTATCTCCTAAGAAAGGCCTCTGGCACACATATGATGGTAGCTAGAATCAGAGGGCTGGGGCAGATGCTGCCCTCCCACTGAATGGTGCTGTCCTTGCCAATGAATCTGCAACCTTCCTGCCACGCTTCTCAGGCTGGCCTGTAAGATAAATCACCTCTGCTTGTCAACTGTAGTTACAAACCTAGGGGAACCCAAAGTGGATGGGGAGCCTCTACAAGTGTTAGTGGTGCTGTTCCTGCAACAGAGCAAGCCCTGAGGACAGTTCTCCCAAGATCTGGTTCCTCATGTGCTGCTGGAGTGTGGTTTGGATCCACCTGCAGAATTGTAGCACAGGCACTGATGTGCCCCAGTTCAGCACCTGGCCAAGCAGAACCCTAGCATTCCTAGGCTCAGCCTTCCCTTTTCCATGGCTGCTTTATTTTCCCATCTTCCCTACTCAGGGCAAGTTGTTTGAGAAAGCCAGTTGTTTCTAAAAGTGTATGAGGGCTCTCTCCCTTGTCTCCTGTAAACACCATCAGTTTCAAACCCAACTCTTTCACAAGATTTTCTTAACTTTCCCCCACTGCTATCAGTTGCAAATTTCCTGTTAGGCACTACTATAGACTCACAGGCTTTTCAGCAACTTGCCTGGAGTAGCTATGAGAGTAGAGAAAAGAAACACCATGCAGTGCTATGGCAGCCACAGACCAAAATCACAGAAGGGAGAGAGAAACTCACAACAAGACCCCAGCTGTCCTGTAGTGTCACTATAGGCCCATCACACATACTGACTGAAATGTTCATACCTCTGAGGAGCACACCTGAGGTTTCACAGCAGATCTGGGGGTAGGCAGCAACTTCAGGACATTTCTTCAGTCAATGTAGGCTCACACACTAGAAACTCCCTGTGTGCCAGCAGAGGCAGTGAGTGATACAACTCATGATTTTCCAGAAGCACCAGAATTGCTTATGGGTGAATGCCAAGGGCATCCCTGTGCTGTGCAATGTGGATGCCACTCAAACACCCTGCACCACTGGCACATGGCTACAGGCAGCACTCAGTGCATGTTGCAGAAGTGCATTCACCAAGGGCCTTTAAAAAAAAAAAAAAAGCACAAATGTAATTGAATAAGATCAAGATGTGTTTTATGGATACTCTCTGGCGTCTTTTACATAAGTACTCATACTCACTCAAAACTTGTTCCTTCCTAAACAGTGTCTATTTTAGTAAAATCTCCTTGTCCACCAAAAAAGCACAAAAACCTCCACTTTTTGCGTGGGATAAAAGGAGTGATGCAAACACAACTAATGTAATGGTGACTAAATTTACTTAATAAATGAACAAATAATGCTGTTTTGTTTCTCTCACCTCCAGAGGAAATGTGCACCATGGTTAATAATCCCGTCTTCTGTCCTTGCCCCACACAATATCTCTGTATTAAAAAAACTCCACCACAGTGCTTGACTGTAGGGGCAGAAAATTTATAAAAGCAAAGAGCTGGTCTAGATAATAGGGTTCATATATCTGACTTTCTCCTGAATTATCTTTTCAGAAATGTTTTCCCTTTAAAATTTTCCTGCACTTAGTCTCCTTAAAAAAAAAAAAAAAATTTAATATTTTTTTTTGCAAATACCTTCCTCTTCAGTGGAGTTCCTGAGACACACAGTAAGGCAGTAGAGAATCCTGGAGTTACAAAACACTATTTGAATATAAATAAGAGATAATAAAACAAACATCTGTACCAGTTCCCTGTATAAATTATAATGATTCTTGAAAATACGCTGGAGCAAGGGAAGGACTCCTCTCCCTGAGAAGCAGCAGAAACAATGTGTGATGAACTGACAATAACTCCCATTCTTTGACTCCCCTGCTCCACCGCTGGGGAGGAGGTAGAGCTGGGGGAAGGTGTTTTGAAGGTCTTTTTTTGTTTCTCATTATCCTGCTGTGGTTCTGTTAGTAATAAATTCAATTAATATCTCTAATTTGCATCTGTTTTGCCCATGACAGTGTTTGGTGAGTGATCTCTGTCCTTATCTCGACCCAGGAACCCTTTGTTATATTTTCTCTCCCCTGTGCAGCTGTGGGGGAAATGATAGAGAGGCTTTGGTGGGTGTCTGGCACTCAGCCAGGGTCAACCCAATACACACAGTCTCCCACATTTTCAGCTGATATTGGAGCATTTACTGTTACAGAGTATAAATGTGCCTGATTTGCTGGAGAGCATTGCAGGAGTACGGGCTCCTTCCCAAGACAGTGGTGCCAAATTATAACATCATTTTTATTTATCCAAGTAGTTCTATTTATAATAACCTTTCAGGTGACCCAATTGTACACTTGGTAAAGCAAGCCTAAAGAAGATTAGTTTCTATCTTTCAGAGTGTGAAGTAGTGTACTATATAAATACTGCAGCTTAGCTACTGCCTGTTTTGGATGTCAGTTAGGATCAGGTAGTGTTTATGTGCTTCTGAGATTTAGCAGTTTTTATTCAGGATTTCTCAAATTTGCATCAAGCTGAAACTTGGCATGTAAGCTGTCAGCACAGATGCTAGTTTTATTCCAAAAATAGAGTAAGTTGAAGCTTTTAAAGGTGTCAAGTGGCTTATTTATGCAGTGGTTGCAGATCCTTTAGTTTTCTGTCTCTTTCAACTATACAAAAGCTTACTCTGTCACCTTCCTCCAGCATTACAGTCCTGAACAGTGAGGAATAAGAAGGTAAGTAATCACAAAAGAATGACAATCCAAGGATGGTGTGCCCTGGAAACAGGTGTAAATAATGGTAATTTTTGGTGAAACAGAACTATCCTCATGGAGTCACCATAAAGAAAAATAATTGGGAAAACATCTGAAGTGCTACTCAAAATGCTAACATGTTGCTTGATAGCACAGTGAAAAGGCAGGCAAAATCCCCAACACCGGGAAGGTTTTCTAACAGTCCCATTTAGACAAGGAAGGACCTTCTTTCAGGAATCACTGAAACCTCCTCCTGCAGGAATCATTGCAGGGTACAGCTCTACCTCCACCATGGTATTTATTGAGTATGTGCATTAAAGTCTAAGGCATAACGATTCAGAAAACTTGTGGTAGTATGGATCACTTATGTTCAGTGATCTACAGCACTGAGTGGTAACAAACTGCCCCTCATAGAGCAAATCAACCCAAATATATATAACCACCAGTGGACTCCTTTACTCTATTTTGTGCAGCCAGGGAATGCCCTCTGCCATAAACTAAGCTCTGGTAGACTAGAAAACAAAACGAGGAGATTGTAAAACACAGGAGCTCTCTTGCAGAATGTCCTGCCAAGAGCTGCAGGCGAGGGCAGGTCAATGTAGACATGACATACACCCTGTCCTCTTTCCTTTTAAGTACCCTGAAAGACAGGATGGGGAAGGTAAAGCCAGGGAGGGCCTGCCTAGTCAGAGGTCTTGCAGTCAGAAATCTGTCTGCAGCGCAAGTTTCCATTTGTAACAAGTGGAGGCCATATCCAATTATTTGCAATCATGTCGATATATAAAAAAGTCTCATATTATGATATGTGGGGTTTTGTTAATTTTGTCAGTTTTAAGAATACTTACAGATTAGGTTTCAACTGAACTTAGTCATTTAACACAACCTTCAAATTCATAGCTGTATTTTTTCTAGTGAGCAATTTACTCTTCGTAAAAGCACTTGTGCCAGTACAAGCTAGTGTACATGACTTCTTTATTCTACTCTTTTTGGGGAGGCATCCCCCATCTATTTAAAAAACAAAGAGAAGTTGTCACAATGGTTGCAGAAAAATATCTTTAAATTTAGGACCTTTCATTCCACTGAATCAAACAAGATCCAAATATGAATAAAGACCAGTCACAAGATTATAAACCTGAAGCATTTGCTCATACATAGTACATATTCAGTACTCAATAATTTTATTTTCTCTGAGAAATGATAGAATTTCAACACTCACTAGCTATACCTCTTTTTGGAGGTCTTCAGCAGTAATTTCTCTTCTAAAATCTACTCCATAAAATGTTCAGCTGTATCAAAATAATAGATGAAACCATATCAAGTTCTGTTTAGTGGCCAAGATTTACACACCTTCAATACTCACGACATGCAAACATTCTAGTCTCTCCTGTCAGAATGAAGCAATGTGAAAAACCTGAGCTAATTTATTTGGGCTGTAGACAGCTGTGGATGAGAACTAATTTCTGGTCAGGATTTGAAATCATGCCAGCAGGAGCTTACTCTTAAACAGATGCTCCAGAATTTTATTAGGAAGGCCACATATCTCACATCATCATTTGATGGGAACCTGGTCAGAAGTCTCTTCTCCTCCTGCTGCCCCTGTGAAATAGCAAACATTTTCTGGTCATTGTGTGCTCCGTAAATTCTTTCTCTAAAAGCTTATTTACAGAAAACTCAGGGTCCATTTTCTTAACTCTTAAAACCTGAAGGTTGAACCAAATCATGTTTGTTAAAAATCCTATAACCCTCAGTGTGGTAAAATTCTGATATATATAATTTCAAAATGTTAAGATAATTTTACAGATTAAAAAAATAAAAAGCCCCAAACCCGCAAGGGATTCTTCTTTATCAATCCTTTGGTTTTGAAAAAATATATATAAAAATTTAGAGATTGTATTTTTCCTTAGTGGGCATAAACATGAGACAGCCCAGAAGTATATAGGCAGAAAAATTCATGGAACATGCCTTGTCTAGATGCTTTTTGTGTCTCTTAAGCCTCCATGAACACCAGGTCTCATTGCAACGTTTCCCCTCAGGAAACATCATGGTTTATGCCAGAGCTTTCTATCTCCCGAGAGTTTCGTCTGTGCCTGTCTTCAAGTGAGACAAATAGAAGGTGGATATTTTTGGTGGGTTGCTCGTGCTGTTGATAGTCAGTAGTGCCAGGAGTTTCATGAATGCTTTCAGTTCTGGTTTGAAAGAAACTGTCCACCCTTTTCCGCCCTACAGCTACCTGCTGGCATCCTACCCTCCTCTGTGTCTGCAGGAGCATTTTTTGTGGTCATGTGGGGCGCTGGTTGTGCTTAAAGGCAGGAGAAACTCAGAAAGGTTGGTACATCATCTGTGAAAAGATGGTGTGGGCCTGGAGCAGGGTCTGGGCTCAGCAGTGGCTCAGTGCAGTACCTGCAGCTCCGAGGCTGGAACTCACCACACTGAAGTAACTGCTGTGCAGGAAAGGGCAACTGAATCAACCCCTGGGAGAGACTCCAACAGGGCACCCCTGGGACTCAGAGGCCAAATTCACCTCTGGTGTCTGGCTGCCTACACATGCACAGAAGGGGAATGTGCACCTAGGTTATATTTTGCAAGAACTGCCCAAAAAAGGTACAGTGAATATTT
Source organism: Dicrurus megarhynchus (assembly GCA_013399195.1). NCBI lineage: Eukaryota > Metazoa > Chordata > Aves > Passeriformes > Dicruridae > Dicrurus > Dicrurus megarhynchus. The sequence continues at coordinate 686,743 of VXAD01012520.1, forward strand.
TTTGCTTGTGGTGTGATTTGACACATGGCATGCCACAGCAACCTTCCAGGGCACAGAATGTGATCCCAGTATGTATCTGATATAATTAAGGATGTATGACTTAAGTACCAGCTCATGGCTGTGGCCTGAAGTGATACCATTGGACTGAGATACAACATTGTGGTTTTGCTTCCCATCTAGGGAATTGTAATGTGTGCTAAAAATACTGTTGGGCATGTGGAAATGCAGAGTGTTATCGCATGCAGAGGGGGACATGGAATGTCGGTCCCAGTTGAAGTCACCACAGAAGAGGGAAAATGGACATTTTTAGGAAGCCTTCTTGTGTTGCCAGCAAGATAAGATGGGGCTGGGTTGACTTTCTTTATCCCTCTCTCCACTCTGTCCCTTGCAGGATGAGGAATGATCTGTTTAGAAGTGAGTCATAGCTAAATAAAACATGCATAGGTAATCATTTGCACCATATTAGGCATCAATTTTCCACCACACATTGTATCTATGCAGCTACTGGAGACGACGTTTTCTTCCCTGTGTTTTTTCATGGGAAGATGCATTTATTTTTAAGCTGTATTTAAAGTCACTCATCTCTAGGGAAACGTGGGATACTTGACAGGAAGGGACCTCATCTTCTCTCCAGAACCACTCTGTGCCCAGGCTCTGCCATCCCAACTCTGGGTGGCACACCATGACTGTGCTTTAAGAGAGCATGCAGGAGAGAAGACTTGTTCTGATAATCTTTTTAGGAAAAGTATCCAAGAGCCTGTCTGAATTTATGGTTACAGACAGCAGCATCTGCTGAATTATTTAAATTGATACCTTCAGGTTCTACAATCATAGAATCAGAAAAGGGGGAGCAGAGAAATGTACACACTGAGTTACTTGTGAAGGACAATAAGGTAATAAACAAAATATTCTGGATAAATAACAAATTAACCAAAGTGATTAAATTTCAGCCTTAGAGAGCTGTAGAGCCAACTCCTGCACATTTTACCCATATGAGTAGTTTCATTAACAACAATCTGCTTCTTAGTAAATTGCCAGTTATAATAAAAACAAATAACTTGTTCTTTTGTTTCTCTGCTGCTATGCATTTTAATAATTCCAGACATACTCATTAAAACTGGCGCTTTTATATTCACATGCTGTAAAATGCTCTTGCATTACTGTTAAACCACTCAATTTCCCTTTTCTGTCTGAGCATCAATATAGCCACAGAAGAGGCAGAGGAAAATAAATACCTCCAGAACAGGTGCAAGAGCAGGATGATGCAACTGTCTGCTCACTCCGCCCACAGGAGCAATGTGGCACCTTGGGGCCATGAGCATGGATCCAGAAAGTGGCACTGAGTGAATTCCATGCCAAAATGTTGACAACATCTGATATGTACAAGAGGGCCACTGAGTGCACAGAACTGCGTGTCCAGCGGAACATAACACCATGCAAACGCCACTGGGGTTAGATTTGCACACAGTAATCATTTATTTGCTATAAAACCAGATGTGCCTTATAATTGCATCTAAGAGGTGCACTCCCAAAATTAACAATCTAAAACCTGTATGAAGATAAAGGTTTCATCACCTTTATAATTAATTTGAAAAAGTTGCTCTCCATTTTCTTATGCTATAAGTACCAATTTTAATAAAGTACTGAGTGACATTGATGTAGGGGGTTTTAAATATTTTTTACTTAGTCACATTTTCATGTTTGTAATGACTGTATACTTTGAGGACAAAGGGGTGACAGAGCACCAAGTTTGCTTTAAAACTGTTGTTTGTTGTTTTATATTATTCATGAAGTACTTAAGGCTATTCAGGAGAATCATGATGTTTAATATGCACATGTGCAATACTTAGTCTGCAAAAACAAGTTGTTAGACATTTGCATGGAGCTTTTTCCTGAGCCATGGTACATTTTGGAATCTGTTGGCAGTTTTTTATTCTGCCCATGAGAAGTGACACCCCAAAAGTCTCACTTTGTGCCCATTCTTCTCAGGAGCATTATTGAGAGGGCAACTGGCTCAGTGCTGCAACAACTTTGAAGGGACAGATTTTACTTTACTGTCCCTGTGAATGGGGAAAACTGTGGCAAAATAATATGATTGCTGTCCACACTTCCAAGAGCTACACTTCAGAAGCTAGTAGAGTTCTCTACAGGCATTATTTATCCCTATTTCTGGAGTCCCTGAATCTGTCATGCTCAATGTTGTTCAGAACTGGAATAAAAAGGCCCAAAGACAGCTGGCAATCTGTGTGTGATACAACAGATGATAAATGAGTGCTAATACATAGAAATAAGGAAATAACTCCATTATGAGCTGCTCAGCCATTTGAAGAGTTGGTATACAGGGAAGGTGAGAGAGGGTAAAAAACTTACTGTTTTCTAGAAAAAGTATTTTTTCCAAATAGACGGACTTTGCTCAGTGTCTTTTTCCAGTCTAGTTGAAGATTCATCTTAACACTGATGGGTATCCAGTGAGTTTGAAGTATTTCCTCTTACACTATGAGCACTTTTGATGAATGATTGTGGAACCCTGTTGGATGGCTACAAAGTTGTGACCGCTGGGTTAAGGAGGGTCCCCTTAACAGTAGGGACCTGTCCTATGGTGAACATGGTGCCCCCAGAGTTCAGCATTGCAGTGGTACTCTGCAGACAGAAATCCAGCACCTCTGGCTCTCATGTAGATTTATCAAAAGAATTAAACAGAAACCAGTTTGCTGCCAGTGTCCACAGGCAAACTCATTCCAAGCAGAAAAAAAAAAATCACTTGGGTCTTTGTACTGCACCAAGGATAACACAGTCCCAACCCAAACAAGTAAGAATTATTAATGGTAGCAGACAGCTGGAAACACAGGTCAAGGACAGAAGATGTCCCTGCCTCAGTAGTTTTCCATTTGCTCATGATGCAAAGGTCTCCAGCGACCACCTGACTGCTCTCCTGGCTTGTTGTAGTCTCGTGGGCAAAGCACTAACTGTGATGAACTCGCGGTTCATGTGAGCTCAGCTCACATGGTAGGTCAGACTCCAGACTCCCAGTCTGTGAGTGAAACTCCTCTGATGGCATTTCCTTTAAAGCTGTAGCATTATGCCCTTTATTCTCTGCTGCATAAGCGTGGCCCCATTTAATCTAAGGCATCCTGCTTAAAATTGGTTGGTGTAGTGGAGTTTCTGCCTAAAGATGATTGAAAAAAGAGAGAACGGAGTGATAGGAAGTGAAGCCAAACTATAAGCAGTGTGAACCTTGTTTTTGAAGGAGAACTAAATATATGGGATCTAATTTAAAATGAAATATATTTATATATAAAATGTTTCATTTCAGTAAGAGGAAATGCTGAAAATCTTTTTACTACCAAGCAGATGTGGATGACATTGGCTGGCAACACAGTAGTACAATGGGAATGTTTTCAAACATTGCCATGGTACACACTTTTTTTCTATTGAGATCTCACTACTAAAATGCCAGTCAACTGAGAAGAATTTCTCATGTTTTGGGTGGTAATAAATCTTCCACAAAGTGTTAACCAACACCTTGGGCAGTTTTCCTGATTGATACTACTCTAGATCCCACAATACAAATTGCTGGAACAGGAGAAGGGGCTTAGGTACACATTTCAAACATTTCCTTCCCAGTTTTGGTCAGCATCATGTGACTACATGAGTGAAATAGCAAGGGATTCAACAATAATAGCTCAAAGCTCAGGCTTTGAGTTAAAAAAGAAAACTAAACCAAAACAACTTTTCCTTCCCCATTCCTTCTCCTTATTCCCATCTAACAATTCAACAGACTGTGAGAAGTCTTGGAATTATTCCTTTTTTCAATGCTTCTAATTTAAATGAGTTACTAGAAATGAATATTTCATGGCATACCAGAACTCTCCAAAGCTTCATCTCTTTAGCTCTAATTATTTCAACAGGACCTATACAAAAGGCAAATACTGCCACTGTTCTATATTGTCTGCATGAACACTATAAAACCATCTTCATTTGACAGTTAAAGTTCTCATTTCTGTGTTTCCTCATTTTTACTTTTCAGTGTCTCCTACAGAAAGAAGTGACACAGTTTGAAGTGTCATGGGGTTAACCCCACAGTTAACCAGTTATGTCCTCATTAGTGAAAAAGAAGCTAACACTGCTAACACTTAATCCTTAGTTTTCTTTCTCTTCAAGCCAAAGACACCTTTGATTTCCACGCTGGAAATTCTCATAGCAGTACCCCTAAACAAAGTACTGTTTAATCCTCCAGGTCAGTTTGACATAGTATGCATTGTCCGAGCAAGGAAGCAAGGTCTACTTAGGCACCTACATGTCTGGAGCTATGAAAGTTTCCACTTTGGAGTAAATAGTTTCCACTAGACCTCACTCCTCTTGTAGTAAAAAAAAACCAAACCCAAAACAAAACAGCCTTCCATCTGCATTCCTTTCACATTCTGATGGTCACAAACAAATTAAGATAACCTCTCAAAACACAGCCTTATGTCATTTGATCAAATGGAAGGACATGCAGTATGAAGCTGGAAATCTTTTCCGTGTACCTTAGCCAAGGTCAGGACAACCCTGTGTCCAACCTGTTGCCTGGGGTGTCAGCATTTCAAATGTGCTTTCAGAGGCTCTTGCCACAGTTCTTTCATGCAATATCCACACTGAGGAAAATAACCTATAAGTCCCGGCTCTTCACCCTTTGAAGTTCCCCCCGTTCCTTTACTCATACTCAACCTTCAGCAGCCCATCTCTCATAAGGTGCAATTTGCAATGAGACTCTGTCTCTGTCCTGGCTGCTGCCTGACTCTTGAAGTCTGCTTGAGCATCCAGGTGGACCCTCACCTTGAGAACTCGAATAACAAAAGCCACTGGGAATGAGCTACAAGACATCACCACGGGGGCTCACGGTGGCTTCTGCCTGCCCCTCACTGGTATAATCCCCAAGGTGAGGGTGCTGAGGGCTGCTCTGTGATGCCAGAGCACCATAAAGCAAGACCAGCGCAGCCAAAGAGAGTGAACACAATGAGCATGTGGCAATAATTTCGCCAGCCTACTCTGCGTCATTGAGCAGCCCGAAGGTGAGGAAACACCTCATAGGAGGAAAGAACCAGAGTTTCAGACTTCCACTGCTCATCCTCCAACTTCTGAGCTGAATGACCTAGAAAATTTTGCCTTTCTAAAATTGGTATTCGCAAGTGTGGTACTTCACTGATCTAAATACTCAGGGAAGCTTTTCCCTCAATAACTCCATATGGCCTTTTGTCACCCACACTAAGTTTTCTGATGGAGAACTAGGTGGCTTTGCATGCCCTGCCCCATTCCCCCAGCCAGTCTCCTGAGTACCCAGCATCCTTGTTCACAGTAATCAGATGCACGAATCTAACAATTCAATTTCAGTTTTATGAAGTGCAGATTTCTGTAAAGATGGAGTTATTATCACAAAAGAACCTGATGTTTATTGTCAGACCCTATAGGTTTTGACAAGTTTATTAGCTTTAGATGTGGATCTTAACTAACTTCCATTCTTTGGGTATTACAAGACATTGACCTCTTAAACATTTAATAAACATGATGAAACAATAAACCAGATGAAATGAAATGTTGTGGAATTAGCTCTGCATTTGAACTGAACTTTTATTGTATCATCTAGCAACCGCAAGGATAAGCTTGTAAAGTGGTTCTTTTGAAACAGCCAAACAAGTAGGATGATTCGGGAACACATGGTGTAAGTAGGATGAAGTCTTATAAGGAAAAATCCTTAATGACATTGTAGCTGAATAAAGCCAAGGCATAAAAATTTCCATTTGTCCATACAAGCTACTGGCACAATTTCTACAACAGAGCTGAAAAGGTATCTGCAGATGGCCATTGGGGTGCAAAGTCAATGTTTTTATGAATGAAGTATCCTGGCATGCACAGGTGATCTTCAAATGCCAAGGATTGCCTCTCTCTTTTGCACCACAAAGCATCTGTAACAGTCCTACAGCGTTCAACAACACTGTTTATTATCAAGAGCCAGATTGTGATATTTGTGTTCACAGCTATTTAGCTTTACCCTAGATTTCCTTCCCAATTTTTCCTTCATTTTATCCTGCTCCTGTTGGGCTTGTAACCATATAAATTATATGAACAATTGTATTTCTGTCAGGCTAGTCGCCCTGTTGGAACGGCCAGAATCTCACTGGACTGGTAAATCACAGTTTGGTAACTGCTGCCAGACATAACAAGGACATCCACTGGTGTCCAGGAAGATTTTGGGAGGCAAGACGCTGCTCAGAGGGAATATGGATATCTCACAGTTCATCTGCTTGCAGGGAATATGGAAGTAAGGGGAGCAAAACTAGGCAGAAATATTAAAAAGCCCTTTTGTATGGTTAAATACTTACTTTGGGATTGCAAAACACAGGAAAATAGGGAACATAAATATATTAATCCAACAAAAACTAGAGCAGTGAAAAGGGTTGCTCACATAAGAGCTGAAGCACAATGATGAAAAAGTATATATTCCAGCAAAAACTCCATCACTAAATCTTATGTAAAACTGAAATGAACTGGAAATGAGAACATTCTGTTTTGCAGCTGTTAGAAACAATTGAATGTGATGTTAAGTTCACCACAGGTTTTGTCAGCAAGTCCTTGCTCCTTTAAACTATGTACAGGCTTTCTACTCTTTTGGAGCGGGGATTAAAAAAAAGAAATTCATTAATTTGGCTTCGTTTGCCTGGGAATTATGCAATCTGGACAATGTGGAGAGCAGCGTTTGAAAGACATTTTTGCACAGTTGTGCTGGGTGACAGCAGCACTTCCATCTGGCAAATGCCTGAAATGTGAACTCACTGTGGGAAAGACTGGAATAAAAGAGGAAAATAAGGTGATATTGGCCGTTCAGCTGCAGTTACAAAGTCTTACCTGGCATGTGGCAGAGCTTTCGGGCAAGCTCAGAGTGCACTAGCGTTGTACAACAGAAAACCCAGAAATAATTCTCACTTTGTTCTGCAGTGCTTAGCAAACAAATAAGTTTCACTAATTTTTCTTTAATCATAGATTCGTAACTAAAATATTCCTTGCTTTAGTGAAACAGGAATAAAGAATCTTCTAAAAGCATGACCAACTGATAAGACATAAATAAAATTACTTTCATGTGTATGAGGTTATTATAAATGGGACTTCTCTTTTAAACGAAGAATACTGTAAACAAATACATGATCCAGTTTATTAACTGAGATTGGCTGGATTACAGTTTGAAAATAAGATACACATGTTGGCAATTATCACACTTCACTATAGTTAGGCCTTTGAAAGACATACCTCATGTGTTTTTTCCCTGTGGAAATTGTAGCATTTTAGCTTGCCTTACTAGAAGATTTTGAGAAGTATCTTTTCAATATGTATATACAAGGCTGATTTCTGAATCCACGTTCAGACACGAGAGGGCAGATCCAGATTCCTCAGTTACATGGGCTGAGGTGGAAGTTTGGAAGGTCTTCCAGTCATCTGGGATATACCCCAGAGGGGGACTAGGTGTAAATGTTTCAGTGGCTACCATGTTTGCCTATAACCTGTGTCACTCAGGGTGTGAGACCAAGAGAGGCCTTGCCTGGTTCAACTAGGAGAAGAACTGTGTCAGTGCTCTGTTTTATAAGGGTTATTTTAACTTGCAGGATGGTTGTTCTCATGTCCTGGTTTGTAAAATGTGGCAAAACAGACTTTCCCTACTTCATATAGATGTTTTTAGGGAAACTTACACTGCTAGGCTCTTAGGTAGTAGTTGCCAAAGGAAGATTATTTTTTTGTTTGGTTGTTTATTTTTTACTGTAGCTTTGAAAGAAAAAGCTTCTCTCCTTGATAAAAATAAAGAGAGAAACCTTTCGAACAACAGCAGCCTGGCATTCAAGGCACTCGTGGCATGTCCAGGCCAAGTTCTTGTTCCCTATCAGGTAGAGCCCCTGTTTTGCCCTGGCTCTGCTGCCTGGCTGGTGCATAAGCCCTAAGCACTGGGCTGCTGGCCATTCTGGAGCAAGTCTCTCTCAGAGTGAGAGAATTCTCTTTCTGAAACACCACAAAACATGATTTAAGCACTCCACATGTCTCGAGAGAGCTCTGTGCTTGGGTGCGCTGGTTACAGTGGAGAGAGGCAAGTTAGATGCCATGGAAAGTGATACAGATCTTAACCAGAGCACCATATTCAGTCTAAATAAATGATTGTTGTTGCACAGTTTGGACAGATGGCTGGCAAAACCTGCCAGAGGCATTTCAAAGATAATGTTCACGTGCTGTCCTGCTTCTGCATGTTAAGGAAATGCATGTTAATGTTAACCCTGGCACTAAGCCAGTACTGGGCTCTGACATTAGAAGGACATACACAGTAAGTAGGAACATGTCTGCAGAGATTAGAGGTGACTCTTCACTCTCACCATACAAGAACTTTGTGCAGCAGCTGTAGGGAAAAGAAGAGGAATCCCAGGCCCAAAATCTCTGCTTCAAGCCCATTATAATTTCCAACATATCCAAGCAATGATGACAAAGTATTTTGCAGACATTATTGGACTTTGGTGCTGTTAGTCCCATTCTGGCATAGATAACACACAGGCATGAAAAAGACAGACCTAACCCCTCCTCCCTGTCATGCAGCCTAGAAAACCAATGGAGTTTTGCAACAGATACGAACAACAGCACGAAGTAATCTCCTTATCTGACTGACACCAGTATTGGTGGCTCAAAGTTATATGACGTAGAAATATGTGAATTTAAAGTGTCAAGTGTAGAAGATAAAGGAATCCTGGCCTCAGCTAAGATTCTCAGACAGCAACTCCCCAGGTATAGAAGTGCCACAGTTCAAGCATTATTTACTTCAACCAAAATTTGCCACCTTTACAGTATAAAGAATTCCCCCAGCGAAGGAGCTATGCCAGTACTGTCCCTCCTTCCAGGACAACAGAGACAAAGATGGCCAGGTGATGGGTTAACTTTGTGTGCTGCACTTCAGGCTTCATTGAAGGTGTTGCAAGACCTCATTTTTCAAGCAAAGCCTGGGATAAAATGACATCAGGTGCCATACAAGTCTTCAGCTGCCTTGAGCAGGCCAGTAACATGGGAAACCTTTTTTCCCTGTGTTATGTTACAGAAAACCTCAGATTATTTTGGGGTTTGGTGCTGATTCTAATCTCACTTTTAAAAAACATGAAAAAAGGAATAGAGTTAAAATCAAGAACTTCATAAATCTTACTAGAAAAAAATTCTGTTTAAATTACATGAGATGAAAGTATGTTCTGAAAACTCTCCAAAGAGTCTTAAAAATGCAGTAGGGGGAGAGAGATACCATCCAATTAGTCCTCTACTCCTACCCACCAAAATAACCACACTAAATAGCAAAACAATCAATTAAGGAGGGATAAGAAGGCATGGGGGAAAAACTGAGCAAAGGACTCTGCAAATCAAGTATCCTCACCTCTCTCTGTGTTTCATTTATTTCTACAAAGCCAAAGATTGTTTTCTTGAAATTATAAAATGAAAGCTTGCCCTGCCCTGTTTTATTAGAAAAAGTTGGTCTTTTTACATCAGCTACCTGCTCAGAGAAGCAGAAAATTTCAGATAAAACCTTTTAACAGGCTCTCTTTTTTTACTGTAAGGCCAAACAAATGGATGAGGCATTTATTTTTTTGGAAGAATGAGGGAAGCATTTCTGCTCTGCCTCTGTGTTTGTGGCCACTAACTGGTGACAGTGATTAGAAATTATTGCCTTGTAAATTTTCTTCCACTACCAGCCCAGTTCATGTGTCGGAGGCAGGCAGAGGTGAGCAGAGCCTCAGTCAGTGGATTCTTGTGTTGGCAGCCAGCAGCAGCACTATTGCTGCTATGCCTTTATTCCTGTCGTGGACAGGCGCTGGAGCAGGGATCCATCGGCCTTGCAGCAGGCGGGGTGGCGTGCAGCTCGTGCCACAGCAGCCCCAAGGGGCTGACATGGCTGTCTTTACTTTCATGTTCCCATTTTTCTGCCTGTCAAGCTAAGCCACAAGCCAGCTCAGGGCTTTATCCACCACCTGCAGAGGATTAGGTGGACAGCCCTGGACTGAGGTTTCACATCAAGCCCAGGCAGCGGCAGCGGCTCTGGCATGTGGGGAGCTGAACTGCGGTGTCCCACAGCCCCAGCAGAGATCAGACTGCATTTGTGCACCCAGGCTTTACAAAGCAGCCATCTGTCACTGTGCAGCCACAGGGGACTTAGAGGGGCTTTGGCAGCTGGATCCAGTCCCCAAGTACTGTACAGTCTAGACGGGACCAGACAGTAACCAAAGTGTTACAAGGCAGCAAGATGGAGGCCTGAGGAACTGCTCCTGAGACAAACCCTCTACCACAGCAAAGCCCATGCCAAGAACTGCAGCAATGGAAGGATAGAAACCTTATCTTACTACCTAGAAAGTATTAAGTCTGTGCTTCATACAGTAAGAAAGTTTTTACCACCAGCAAATCTGTCCCTTTCTCTCCGACATAAAATTTGCAAAGCTATGAAGCCAGGTGTCTGATAACATGGAAATCACATCAGAGACGAACACCATCAAAACTGTTTTTAACTGCCATTCTGGAGGTGCTTCCAAGTTTTAAAGTGATTGTTTAGGGAAAACAGCTAAGTTTTCAGGTGACAATAAGATTACCTAAAATAGAATTTAGAGTTTGGATGCTTAGTACAAAAATGATCATAAATCTATCTTATGCTAGATACCTCTCTATTATTCAGGGACCTCTACATTTTAATTTTTATATTTTCTAATGCTTCCATTCTGGCAGGAATTATACTGCTGTAATTTGGTCAAATACCAGCTATTACTTTCAATAAAACCAATGGAAACAAGATTAGGTGCAAACCCATTTACAGCGAAGCCAACCAACCAACCCAAACAAACCTCAAAACTTGTAATTTATAAAGCACTTTCTCTGATGCAGCTCAAGCCCAGCTCCATGGGAACCACAAGGGAACATATTAATTCCTCTGTGAGGCCAAAGAAGGCAAGTATCAAATGGAAGACACTTTATTGTGGATCTACTCTAAGTCATTCAAACTTCAGTAGCTGTTGGAGATATCTTCTGGTTCCCTGACTACAGTCTGTTCTTTGTAGACCAAATGTGAGAATTCTCAAATCAAAATGTTTTTCTAATCAACGTCGAAAAGGATGTAAAAAAAACCCCAAAACCTTTCTCCCCTACAGGGTTAAGGGAAAGCTCACAACAAGGAACTGAAAACCAATGTGCTGCTTTTATACAGAATTTCCAAGAAAACAGGTGTGGGGAAGCAAGTATAATAAACAGCCAAAGAATGGTTTTTAAGAAGAATGAAATGTTAGAGGGTTTTCAAGCTTATCTTAAGCAGGTATCATTGTAGAAGCAGCTATAAAGAGCTTTTGTTAGTGTTACAAGTGTAAGTAGAAGCAGAATTCTGTTATGGTAATAAAGCTGCTACTGCTAGTATTTTACAATGGAAAAATAAGCTTTTTTGTAGCTAATAAAAACATATATATTTAAAGAAATGGTGCATGATGCAGGGCAGCATTATGTTTCACCTCTGATTTCCTTTTTTTTTACACCCCCTGCATGCTTCTTCCTCACCAAAAGCTATAATCCTTGAAGAGGAGCTAGTCATGCTCTGCACGAGTGTAATAGTCTAAACACGTCTTTTTTTCTGCAGATTGAGACCTGAGAATTTAATGATTTACAGAACACCTCTGCTTGAGGTCTTCTATCAGCTTTTATTAATTAAGAGTACATGTCTTTGATACAAAATAGAATCTCTGAGAGGCGAGAGGCGTTGCATTCTCAGGTATATTTAACACAGAGCAACGTGATGGATGCAGCTCAGGGTTCTATGCTGCCCATCTCTTTGCTAGTATAAATTTAGAAAGTGTTAAAAGGTCTAATGCCTATAAAAGTTAAGCATGTTACAGCAAGCCAAGAAAAGGGAGATGATGCATTATCTCAGGAATCTGTCTAAGGAAGTTATGGGTGTAGCTGCTGCGCTCTTTGGCTTTGGTGAAAGTCTAGAGCAGGAAGTGTTGTGGGATGTCCCTGGCAAAATTTACAGAAACAACAGCTCTAAAGTAAGTGGGAAATTTAGATAAGAGAACTGACATAAATCCTTAGGATGAATGAATCTCCTACTGGACTGAGAGTCTAGAAGAGTATTATCTTCCTCCTGGAATTAACAGTTTATTGCAGAAAAATGAATGAAATGCTACAGCAATGATAGATTCCCCCAGGGGAGTTACTAGGACTTCTCATTTCGAGAAGAAATGAGAGGAATTTTCTTCTTTTATTCTGCTCTTTTGTTAGTTATAGCTGTAACAGGAATTTAGACAACAGAAAAAAATTCTAAACCACTTGGGTAACTTGTCAGCCTTTTGTGATTTATACAAAATAAGTGGGACTGAACGCATTGGGACTCCAAATCTTGGCCTCCTCACCACTGACCCCAGAGCCACTCCTAAGGTGGTGCTGTAAAAGCCTACACTTACTTAAAGAGCCATTACTGACAAATGTGGTCTCAGAAAATGTTCAAAGGAGTCGTGTGTCTGACTTCTTTTTCTAAAAGCAGAAGTTACCCTCGTTAAGTCTATTCTGGAACAATACTGTCAATTGTTTTCTGAGTATTCAGAAAGTCCTGCTTTGTTTGCAAAATTAGAGCAGAGAACAAACGAGTAAATTGTCAGCTTCAGCAAAATCATCTATTTGAAGCTGGAGGCAAATATCAGGATACCTTCTTTCCTGAACATTTTGGGCCAGACTGCCTCAAACGGTGGAAATCAGAATCAAGTTCAACAACGCTTTCTAGCCCATTCCCAGCAGCAAACTGACTCCTTGCTGAGCTGCCAGACTCTAGCACTTCTACCCACAGACCTGCAGAAGTGCCCAGCTGCCCTGCAGATACACATGTTAAATGTAGCTTCGGTGTCTGCAAATGGAGGCCAATGCCGTCACTTGCATAATGCACAGGCTCTGCTCAGTGTTGGAAAAAAGCATGTGTAGTATGCTGTGTTTCTTTAGGGAAATGGGTGACTACAGTTAACCTCCTTAAAGTTCTTTTTTCTGCTGCCGCAGCTTTTTAAAGTAAAGAATTTATTGGTGTAAAAAGCCAGACATGTTCTTAATGCCAAAGTTGCAGTGCCCATGTTTCATATCTGTGTTTACCTCACAGCACCATACAAGCCCTGGTCCAGGTAGTCTCAATAACAATTGCTTGTTAATATTAGAGTGGTTCCTCAGGAAGTTCCCATGTGAAAAAAACCACTGTTGACAGATTGAGAAGGGAGGAGGTTCAGGTAGAAATTCCCCCTCCTGCACCAGCACTTCAGGATTTGCCGTGAACCTAAACGTGAAGAATATAGCTTTCACCCGCAGATGGCGATGAACACAGTCTGTGCCTTCCCAAGATAGAAAACCGCAGATTTAGGCTCAAAGAAATGCCAACATACAGCTTAAAGAAAGGGGCTCTCGTTTATGTTAAAACAGGATAACCAGTCTGGCATGAACAAGGTGAGAGTCAGATGGTATCCACCCATTCGTGAGGCTGTGAAAAACCCAGGAAGGCGCAGGCTCAGAAGAAATCTGCCTCATCCTAATAAGGCAGAGCTGCCTGGCAGTGACATAGCCTGGATGCCTTCTGTATGAACTAATGCACGCCATCGGGGAGCCGCTTCTGCGCGGCTCGGGAGCCGTGTCATCTTTCCATCAATAGCAAAGTGTGGTCACCTCTGCAGGATTACTTGTGCTGAGTTGCACACAAATGCTGTGCTCGCTTGTGTGCTGCAGGAAAATCTCATGTTACAAGAAAAGCCACTTACCGATGTCCCGGGTTACCCTCTGCCTCTCCTGCAACACGAAAGCCCAGGAAAAAGAAAACAGTCACCATGACTGACTAGCAAGCATTTCTTTCTGCACAGGGGATAAAAAATTATAGCAAGTATTTTATTTATTTTTTTGACTCTGCAGTAAAATGATACTGCTTCCTCGTTTGACTTTTCAAGACCTTCCTTTGTTTAGATTTAACTTGATATTACTGAACCCTTTAGAAATAATACATTTGAAATGGAAGGCAACAGCTCAGAAGAAGGGCATCTATGCAAACAGCCATGTTTCTGCCTATTGCTGAGTGAAGGCGGCAAGGCGTCTGCTGAGGTAGGAGATGCCGCTCACTTATTTTGAAGAAATGTCTTTATTTCTTCATATATTTTTAAAATTTGTATCCACTACTTTAATGCATTCCAGGGAGAGGCAGATCTCTCTACTTATGTCAAGAGAATCAGCTGAAAACAGGCCAATAACAATTCCTGGACTTTAAAGCAAGCTCTGTGGCTGTGCAGGAAGGAGGAGATTTAGCATTACAAGCACAAATAAAAAACAAGTCATTTACAAAGAATAAAGTAAGTATATCACGTCAAAATTTATTAATGTAGCTGCTGTTCTTATACTTTGTAGCCAAAAAATGATCCTTCCTGCAACAAGATTTCCATCTGAATTTTTAGGATATTTGCTTGATTAAGTGCTGCAAGATGTGCCTTTTGTGCCAAAACTTCATTTTGGTCTATTGGCATTGTGGACCTTTGTCATTTAATCAGAAACACCCCATGTATTAAATGAAAATCAACACTCAGCTACCTCTACTACATCTTACTCTTTTCTTTCAATAGTTTTAAATATTGACCCAAAATATGGTGGCATGTTGACATGTCATACTTTTGCAAGGCAGCAAAATTAAAGTAAGTGATGACCTTTTCTTACCACCTGCAATAATCAAATATGGCTCTACCAGCCTCTTAATCCCCCTCCATGCCCTCCTTCTGGGTTTGGTACTACAATGGGGTATCAGTGGCTAAAAAGAGAGCAAGAAATTGTGGTGAGGGACAGAAAATGTGCTGAGGTGCTCTTGGGTGAATGAACAGCGCAATTGAAAAGATTTTGTTTAAACACAGGTGTTTATCTCTTCGCAGAACAAAGTATGAGCTTATTCAACTCTCAATTTATGAGATAGATTGGGTTTGTTTAATCATCATTGGGGCTCCCTAAACTTCAACTACAATGAATTTTCAGTTTGGAGGAGGTGCTCTCATTTGCTCATCAATTACTCAGGAAATGAAGGTAACCCCAACACTCACATACAGAGAGGAGCTTCCACCACAAACCTCCCAGACACTGTAAGCAGCCCCATTAACAGCTAACTTCTACAAAAACATAAGGTACTCAAGAGGCCTCAGACCAAGCATAAATACACCTCTATGCTAATGACACAGAAAAGAAGTTAAAAGTTTGAAAGGTACTCCCAAAAGCCCTTCTGATTGATGTACATACGCATTGCCAATGAAAAAGGCAACAGACCCCTCTGACATGCCATCTCCTACAGACAGGCCTTTTCTCTGCCGTGTCAGACTCCACCTGTGGCAGGAGTGAAACTGGGTCTGGCTAGAGATCTACAATTCACTTACAAGGTTCCTATTTCACTTGCAATTCTTCAATAGTTTCAAGGTTCTAGGCATATGGTTTCAACAGCGTGCAACTTCCCTGCATGAGTTATGGCTTCTGCTTCAAATTGCCACATTGGAGTAAGTGGACAGAACCAGTAATTTGAATTCATAGACCTTGGAACGCTCCATTCTGTTCGAGCAACAGAGAAGGGGATTGAAGCACACCCAGCAAAGAGACCAAAAGCGTGAGCAAGTGTGAGGCAGTGCCACCAAAGCATTGTCAGGCTGCCCTGCCAAGCCACTGTAGGTGTAGTCAGTATAGAGACCCATCTGAAATTTTCCAGAAAACACTTTCCACATGACCAACATCTTCTACAGGTCAAAACCAACAAAACATTCATTATCTCAGCTCTCTGTCCCAAGCAGGCAGGACAAGAACACATGCTGACACAACAGCATTTCACAGGAGAGAGAAATTGTCATTTACGGCCACCTCTGTATTTTTCTCCTTTAGTTGGAGGATTTCTTCCCTCTGCACCAGAATCTGTCAGCACACACCAAACAATAATGATGTATTTAAGTGTAGTTACTCAGCACTATGTACCCAAGCACCTACAGCTGAGAAAGCTGTTCATTTAGTAAGCCAAATTTGGAGCCTCATTCTGCTTACCCTGAAGAAATGCTCCATCATCATTCCACTGCTTATCCTCTTGTTCTGGCATCCACAGAAAGTCTGGTGACTCAGAAGTGCTCACTCTTGGGCAAAAGAAAATGGAAGACACTCCAAAATGTAAGTACAAGTAAAGAAGTCTCTCCATGGGATGGAGATCTCTCATCTCCAACATCAGTTCTAATGCAGGTTTGCTAGCCTGGACTCCTTCATTCTGATTGAGAAATAGGTCCTTCATTTCACTACCTCCTTTACTCTTAAGTTTCTCTTTGCTCTCTCCATGTCACTGTAATGAAAGAATTACAGTCCAGTCCCAAGCAACCATTCTGAATATGTATTTCAACATTGTTGTGGTTAACTAGCTTGTCAGATAGCAATCTGGGAGCAGTGGATATATAGGTCCCTCAGGCACGTTGCATATTTTATCTCTGCCATATCACTAATTATAACCATGGTTGTGATTAGAATGCTGAGATTCACGATTTTACATGTCACTCTTTCCTTGCCTATCCTAACTTTCATTTCAGCCTCCAGTCTCTGGCTCCAACAGCAGAGACATCAGTAACATGGAATGCCTGCCAATGAGCAGGAGTGAGCCAATGCTGATCCCTCTTCCTGTAACATGTCCTGGCTGAGCATGTCCAGGCTAAAGCACCATTACAGCCAAATTTCCACATCCCCAAAAGCAGTATTACTTTGTACCACTACATACTAGTATGAACAGCACTCCTCAAACTTCTTGAACAGACAACCTTTAGATGAAATGGAGGAACTGGAAGCAGGTTTTAAACTAGCTTTTCCATATACTGGAGGACACTTTGTATGTTTAATTGCACTAAAAGTACTAATCCCTTTAAATTCTTATCTTTTCTGAGACCTGTTAGGGTTCTTGAAATGAGGGAATTCAGACCAAGAGACCTGGGATAAGTAAAAAAAAAAAACCCAAAAACAGTGAGAGAGAGTGAGACAAAAAAAGCATATAAGGCCATAAAAAAGAGTTGTGCAGGACTCAAATACCTGATCCCAGACTGTCTTTGCTTGATTGCCTCCTAGCACTGGAGAAAACTCAATTTGACAGATACCTCCTTTTTTCCACTTCCCCATCCAGGTGCCCTGAGCTGCACCACTTCATACATCCAGAACTGCCTCAGCTGAGGGTAAGCAGAGATGCTCAGCATCCTGCTCTGCTTCACCTTGCTCCACACCCAGAAGCAGGGCTTTAGTTCAGCCCAGTGGCAGGAAACACTCAACCATGGGGCAGTTGGTTTCCAAGTTTCAGAGATGCAGACAGATGCCATGGCAGCTTCTGTCTTCCTGTAGAACAGAGGATGAGGTGGGGTTCTCTCAATTCCTTAATCTGATGCTTGGGTGCTTCTGCCTGTGGGCAAGAAAGCTGTGATTCTGAGCAGGATGCTTTTGTCACTGGGTGACATCTTCACCCTCTGTGAGGCAACACTCCCCATCTCCCCAGCTGAAGCCATGGCACTGCTCAGGGAAGCACCCACCATGCTCAGGGCACTCCAGTGTGAGCAGGGAGTTCTGGTTACTCTCCTTGCTGCCAGAAATGCTGGCATACATTACTGTTCAAGTGCCAAACACAACTCATCTTGGGGGCAGGAACCACGGCTCACAACTCCCCTCTTCCTCATGACTGCCCTAAGCTGTAGCCCACAGCCCTGCAGCCTTTTTGTGTCTTTGTATTCATGCTTTCTTTCAATTTAATTAATTTTGGTTTGGCAGAACACATTCAAAAGGAAAGAAGGGTGTTCTTCCACGATAAGTGGTTGCCTTGGAAATAGGACACGTGGATTTGAATTCCCTCAAGTTGAGAAGAGAACCAAATGTAAAACCCCTGCTTTATCTGCCAGGGCAGTAACCACCCACTGCCATGGGAAAGGTGCACCTCGGAGACAGTCAGCAAGCTGTAGCCCACTCTTTGAAGAAATGGACCATGGAAGTGTCCTCAGGAGCCAGGACCAGGCTCCTGCAAGAAGGCTTTTCCCTGAAGCTTGAAGCCTGTAGTAGGACATTCTACTCAGGTAATCATCCAGGCAACTTCTTGCTGAGCATACAGACTTTGCATGACTCTTTCCTCAGGCTTTCTGACTGCTAATCTAATACGTCAGGGAGAGAAGAAAAAAAATCAGTGATTTTATCTAAAAATTGGTATGATAATAATGATGCTTTCTGGATTGAGGCAGTAGGTAGAAGTTCAAGTGAAATAGCCTTATACCTGATTTAGTTGGGGTTTTTTTGGCTGAAAAGTGCTTTCCCTCATAGCTTCTTTTCAAGCAAAGTTAGCATTAGGTCTGGGTTATTTACAGCTAGTCAAACTGCAAAAAGGTTGTTTCAGGGCATGATCTTTCTGAAAAAATGCCAAGAGATTCACAAGCCGGACATAGATCATTTGCTGAGTGTTTTAGGCTACTGTGAAGGTGTGAAATGAAGACCACTTCAGACATCCATAGCAAAGGCCCAGGGGCCAGCGGGACTGTGACCCTGCCCAGCCTTGAAGCTGTACTATCTTGTGTGCTGAAGATCAAAGGCAACAGAAATAACAATTATCATGTTACATCATGCTGTTCCAATAAACAAATGCATGTATTTTCACTTCAGCTTTTCCTGTGCTTTAGGAAAAGTGAAGTTTTAAAAACAAACCCCAGAAGACTGCGAATTAAACTGTGTATGTCCAAAAGCCAAGCCTGTTATGTTTTGCTACTTTCAGTTAGTTTACACGAAGAGGATTTTTAGGAGTTCAACATACCACTGCTGTCCTGTAACAATATTTCACAGTGTAGTAAGAGAAGCTGTCTTATTTTTCTTCTTGGTCCAGAGTGAATAATTCAGCACTGCATGTTTCATAGTCTGAGTCATAAATGTTGAAATTGATTACACAGAGGCATTGGAGCAGTTTCTCATTTTGCTTGCTTAAAGAACCACTGAAATTCATTGAGACATTTACAGTTCCCATGAAACTCAGGCTTCTAACTTGAGGCTTTTTATTTCCCCCCACCACTGTCAGGACAGCAACTCCAAGGGCACAGTACGTGTTCAGAAATCACAAGAGCATTTAAAACCCCCAAAATTCTGTGAAGGGAATATATGAGGAACATTGCTTAATCTGGCTTGCTTCTAGCAGTGAACAGGTATTACCAGTACAGAGGTATATGCTAATTCTCAGTACTGTGTAACCTCAGTGGCAGTCCTTCTATTCTTCTGCCTACAAAGAATTTTACTATTTAGCAAAGTTTCTGTTTACTGAAATTACTTTTTAACTCTCTAACACCCTTTTGATAGCAGAAGAATGCAACTGGCTCCTCCCAACCCCTTCTGTCCCAGGACAAACAAACCCACCCTCCTTTGCCTCTTTTCTCCTTTGTCATATGCTCAGCCTCCTCCTCACACCCCCATTTCAATGGCTTGCCATTGAATTAATATATTTGTCAATAACAGTACTTGATTAAGAAGAAATATATATTAATAGTCTTCCTACCAGGAGTAAGTCCAAATACACCAGAATGCAGAATGAAAGACATTAAAGCCTTGTTTTTTTCAAAAAAGATGGGATTTTGCTTCTTGCCTATGGAACCAGTTGTGGTCCACTCTACAAGAGTCATTTGTGCCCCTGTTGAAGACCAGAGAGAGCTGGAGCAAATCTACTACAGAAAATGCAGTGAATCCAGCACTGTTTGATGTTGTACTTCAAGCAGGTATAATTGACCTGATCCTTTACACCAAATCCAACACAAAGCAGATCAGTGTTTGCTGTTTTGGTACGGAGATCAGAACTGACGCTTGTTGGACTCCCCCAAGACACTCCCAGTGAAAGAGCTCCCTAAGATATCACTAGAGTCTAACAGAGAGGGTGCAGCTAAAGGTAACGTGGCTGGCATGAAAAGGGCACTAGCAACACCACCTTCAATTCTGAATATGCTGCCTCTGGATAAAAAGTCAGTGGCAGACTAGGACATGTTGCCTGATTTAAACAATCGAGTTACATTACACTCAGTAGTGCAGATCTTCATCTGCCCGTAAGAACTATGAAAACTTTTATTGCAATGCTTAATTATTTTCTCTTCTGCAAGCTGATGGAGGCTCTGGGGCAGATCAAGGGAGCTGATGGAACAACCTCAGCAGCCCATTCATTAGACCTCCTGTATGACCTGGACTGGGCAGGATTTTCTGCACAAAATGTTCCTCTCTCCCAACCTCACAGGGCAAATTAGAGTACATCCAATTAAGATATAGAGAAAACTTCAGTTAGAAGGAAATAACCTAATTCATATTTCTCTGGGACATGAGAGTGATACATCTATCGTTATTAAAGCAAACAGAAAAAGGATAACAACACTCCACAATCCAGGGCCAGAAAACAACTGCAAACAGAGGGTTTAAATATTATTCTTAGAAGGATTATCTTTTAAAGAGTTGCCAAAATGTTCATTGGCCAGAGCTAGTGCCCTCTGATTTGTAGGAAGTTGTGTTTTTTAAAATGTTTTGTCGTTGTGATAACCTTAGGAAGGGCCATCACACACCTCATTACAGTCTTATTGCTCATTCTGTGCTTGTTTCACACCTTGCAGTCCTCCCTTTGTTGCGGGTGTTTACAGCACCGTATTTCAGTACTGCTCTGCTCAACTGATCCCCTATAAGAACATTTGGAATTAGAATCATGGAATTGTTTAGGTTAGAAAAGACCTTTAAGATCATCAAATCCAGCAATTACCCTAACACTGCCAAGTCCACCACTAAACCATGCCCCCAAGTGCCACATCTACACCTCTTAAATACCTCAGGGACAGAGACTCAAACGCTTCCCCGGTCAGTCTGTTCTAATGCGTGACAACACTTTCCACGGAGAAATGCTTGTTAATATCCAATCTAAACTTCCCTCAGTGCAACCTGAATCCTATCACTAGTTGCCTGAGAGAAGAGGCTGATCTGACCTTGCCATAGTCTCCTTTTAAGCAGTTGTAGAGAGCAGTAAGGTCTCCCCTGAGCCTCCTTGTTTCCAGGCTAAACACACCCATCTCTCTCAGATGCTCCAGACCCTTCACCAGTTTTGCTGCACTTCTTTGGACACACTCCAGCACCTCAAACTCTTTCTTGCAGTGAGGGGCCCAAAACTGAACACAGGATTCGAGGTGCAGCCTCACCAGTGCCAAGTACAGAGACTTACATCTTTGAAAAATCATACAACAAAACCACTCTAGAGAGAAGAATTTTCAGTTGGGCTAGATAACACTCATTGTCACTGATGAGACTTGGGAATTTCATGGAAAGGAGCACAGGCACTAGGCAGTGCCCACCAAGAGGGAAGGGGAGGGCAGGTGCTGCCAGTGGGGCACCGCCAAACCGCGCAGTCCCTCCTGATGCTGTGCCTCTGCTTCGCAAAGCCCCCGACACTCAGAGGGCTTGCTTTGCTCGCTGCATACTTCATTACCCGTGTTAGAGAAGTGGTGAGGAGGGATTTGCAGCGAGAACGAGCAACGCTGTCGTAAACCTTTTATGCCTTGCAGCCCAAGGCCTCAAAGCATTTCCCAGCGGGCGGAGTCCCCTCGGGGCTGCCGGGCTGTGTCGGTGCGAGCAGAGCGGCTCCCCCGGCGCTCCCGCTCGCCCGCAGCGTTTCCCTGCGCACGCCTCTCTGCTGCTGAGCTGGTTTGGGTTTAGCTCTGGCAGCGAGCACTTCAGTTGCATCAGTGCAGAGTTATTCTGTTCCACGGGCAGCCTCCCAGGCTAAAGCGAGAGTTTTAAAAGCTTACTTAGTAAATATCAGATTTCATATTGTTTCATCTACCACTTCCCACCCCAGTCTTAAGGCTAAGGACAAAAGCAATAATTTAACTTTGCATCAATTTGCTGCTGGTCTCCTCTCCCCTTCCCCAAGGTTTCCAAATAACAAGCATTACCATTTCCCTAGCAAGCACTCCAAGCCCACAGCGGCACAAAAGCCAAGTGAGGCCACGGCATCTCCTCAGGAACTCAAGAGGAAATGAGACCCAAGACACCCACGAACTGGTAGAAAGTCGAAACTATTTCAGTCTGCTCCTGGGTCTAAAGAGTCAGCTGCCAGGACAAAAGACTGTGGAAAATGTTCTCTTACAAAGACTCACAGTAAATGAGAGAGGTCAGCAGTGACAAAGCTACTAAAGAGACAGTAACTGTGGCTAATTAGATGGGCTGCTGCCTGACTGTCTGAAACCTAAGGATTTGCCCGTGAGGTATTTTAAGTTTTTAGGGCCTTGCCACTCTTGTGTAGCATGCTGAAGTAGTTCATACAACAAAAAGATGTTTCTTTTCCCTTTCTTTTATTGCTAATGCCTTCAATACATAGTGTCCTCTTCTATTTTTTTTTTTTTTTTTAGAAAAAGCAGGTGAAGGTAGGTGAAGGGTAGAGCTGCAAAACCTTGCACACACAGCATTAATGTGAACTTAAACATATTTTGCAGGTGGGCAATTACTTCCGTACAAATTTTTTCAGTAGAAGAAGTTTTAGCATTTGGAATGCCCAGTTACAATATTTTCCTAATGTATTTTTAGTTAAAAATTAAACGAAATTCCTACTAGGGTCATTTTAACTTATCATCTCCAAGTCAGCACCTATCTTCATTTCTTAGCACATCTCTGTTCTTTCCCTGCTGGAGATAAGCTGGGGGATTTGCATGCTATTTTCTCACTGACTCATTTTCCAAATATGACCATTTAACAAATATTATTTCTGCAGGCAGCCATCTCCTTCAGAGCCTTCATAAAGGAAATTACTCAATCAATAAACTTAATTTTCCCTCCCCCCTGAAGCAGCCACCCACCTCAGCAGATGTTCAGAAACAGACTAAAACAAAGCAGGAAACCTACTCAGATCCAAACATCTCTTACCAATGTCCTCCTGCAGCTAAGGTTGAAATTAATACTTTATCTATGCTAGGAAGCAATGCAGAGAGCAAGACTGCATTCTGCTTCTTTAATTAGCTGACTGAAAGATTAATAAAAGAGTGATGAGCTCTGGTCCATTTTCGCTATGTTTAGAGTCAACCCACTTCTATGATAAATGCTGTTTTCATATTGAAACAAATTCAAAGTTGACATTAAGTCCTACTAATGATAAAGCCCAGTGAGGTGCACAGCACAAATTACCACCATTCTAAAACTGTCCCAGTGGGACAGAAGGAGCCAGTCCCACTGCCTACTTTCAGCCCAGGAGGAGGTCTGCACTGGAAAGGAAGAAGAGACTCATCTGGAGAGCCTGAAGATTCCCTGCAGCTTATGGATACTGCTGGGGAGACTCCCAAAACCACTTGAGTAGGGTCTGTTTTTACAAACCTATGGGAAATAATAAACAATAACATTGACCACAGGAAGAAAATATACAACAGCACCCACTTTACTTCTCTTCTGGTTTGAATAAGAAACATGAAACTCAGTACTGTATATACTAAAAAAGGGACCTTGGGATCTAACCTACTCTGCTTTACATGAACCTGATGTTCATGGAGAAAGTCCAGACTTAAACTGAGAAAGTTCAGAATTAGGTTCTCCTTGTCTTGCCTTGTCCAAATTCTCGCCACATGCAATCTCCCTGGTTTGAACACATTGGCAAAGGCAGCACAGAAGTTGGACCCAGTTCAAATTTCTGTGCGAATCACCCTTAGGTAGAAGGGGCACAGATTTAGTGAGTACATTAGCTGGTCTTAGATAAAGCTTGGAAGAAAACAGAAAAATGAAGGTTTCAATTTAATGTTTAAGAAAAAACAAAAAATACAGGTGCTCTCAGGAATAATATCAAGACAACTTGTTAACGGCTGAAGCAGGTCTCCACAGAGGCAGGAGGCTCAGGGAGGGAAAAAAAAAGAGCACCCAGTCAAGGACAAGAGGACTTCATGGGTGAAACATGCATCAGAAATTACTTAGAAATGCAATATCAATGCAAAGCATTTCTCCTTGAAGGATGTAAATCATAATGTATGAAAGGTGTGAAGGAACTGGGACCATCAAGTGTAAATCTATGATATGAACTAAAACCAAAAGAGAAACATTTGGAATAGTTATTGGAAAGAGAATGAAAGGAGAAATTGATTTATCTACCTAGTATTTAGCAGGATATTAGATCAATATAATGCATTCTTAACAGAGTACTGCCAGTCAGGGCACTAACAGAACAGATCTACTCACACACCTAGAACAGCCCTCTTGTCTCTGCAGCATCAAGGCTCTCACTACCATGGGCACAGCGTGGCACTATTTATGTTACATGTGTCACCAGTTAAGAGACAAAATTAGCCCATCTCCCAGAGTTTATCTCCTGGGAATCTTGTGAGCTGAAAGGCATAGGGGGAGGCAAATCAACTTGCCCCATGATCCAGGGCTGGGTGGGGGATGCTGCAGATATCCCGGGAACCTGCCTGTGAGTTCGTGCCACCTCATGCAGGTGGGATGGGAATTTTCCAGAGTATGGGCTACTGAGGCAGGATGTCCCATGCTCTGATGTTGTGCGAATAAGGAAGTGGTTGAGTACTAAGAGAGCTTTGCATTCAGACCTTAGCAGCTGCACGTACCTGTGGCTGCTGGTTTAGCAGCAATTTCCATCCTGCTGACAGAACAGGCACTGGGAGAGCTGGTTACAAAGAAATTAACCCCTGTAATTTCAAGCAGAGCTGTTGCTGTTAAAAAGACAAAGACAGGTTAATGATGAACAGAGGAAAATCTTCTCTAAGAAGATCTGATGAGTCAGTACCTGATTTGATAGGAGATCCAACCTGAAAGGATGGAAGCAGGTTAACACAATGCAGCTGGCTTCTTAGATGGGACTTCTGGTGTGGAGAGCAAGCAGAACAGTCACTGCTGCTGGCAAAATCATGGCAAAGCTTATGCCTTCACAAGCCTGTGGGCTGCTTCTACCGAATTGATAATAAAAGTTGGTGGGCAAAATCTTTCTGTTATCTAAACAGATATCTGTGACATGTATCATATGCAATGAACTTCAAATGTGTAGGTCCAGCACATCGATACCTACAGCTCTGGAATATGAGTACTCTTCTGCTTATTGCTGGGCAGCAGAGCACCAGGTCAATTTACCTTTGTTTTTCTACATAAATACCTGGTATAAATGCTATCAGAAGAGTCCAGCTCCAGCTGTGTCACATATTGAAAAGAACAAAGATTAAGGATATTGCTAGAAATGTTTACCACATAAGAGACTACAGCTGCAGAGTGGTGTTTAGTGTGTCATCCTGCCTGGGCATGGAGTCACTGTTTTACTAACACCAAGCTCCTAAAGACCAGGGCTGATGACAGACTGCACACAGAAGGAGTTTCCAGACCTTAAGATAACTCTCGACACCTCCTCCCCAGCAATCACATCTGATCTGCAGCAGCTGTCTCATGCATTTAAGCTCAGTTTTTACATAACCACTGTAAAGGTAGTTACATTTATGGTTCAAAATCCTGACTTGGACACATCTGAGGCCAGGGAAAAGCTGCTCTGCACTGATCACTAACAGCAATAAATTATATGCTAACTGTTTAGGGCTCAACTATTGTCTTTTTTCAGGAAAAAGCCTATATATTAACGAACATGGAGAACATCTATAAAATCATTAGCAAGCTCTTTTTTTTCCTTATTTCCTTGGCTTTTACTTTGATATACTTATGTTATTTTTTTAAAAATCTGTTGTAGTTTTTTGTATTTAATAAGACATTTTCCATTCACAGAACCCTCTTTCTTTTGCTGTAGTCATATTTATCATATTTGTAGTGTCTCCATGCCACTGAAGTTCTCCCAGTGTAAGGGGGTAGCCTTGCCTTTTGGTCTTCCAGTATTGAGCTTTATCATTAAATTTAGAAAAATGAAATGCCAGGAGCTTTTGGAAAATTGTCAAAAGGTAGTTTTTCTTTGAATGCAAAGCAGTAAATCTACATGCATTCCACCCTTGACAAAAGATCTGCGTGTGGGTGAAAGCTAAACAAGCCTTGATCCATCTGATTCTGAAGAACAACTGAGGAACCTTTCCTCCCATTCCTTGGGGTGGACACCTGTGCTGGCTTTGTGTCCCACCCTGGAACCTGGGTCTTGCATACATCCACATTGCTCTGCTGAGGGCAATCAGCTGTGTGCTGGGTTGCTGCTCCCCATTCTTACTCAGAGTTGCTTCAGCATCTGGGTGTTGCTGTCATGCTCAAGTTTTTATGGAAGTCAGAGAAAACTTTACCACCTCCCTTTGCGAGTTTTGTAGAAGCACAAGTGGAGTGAGCCTCTTAAAGTGTTGCTTGGAAGGGATCAGTGACATTTTAAGCATTCTTAATGCAGCATTCATTGATCATCATTCTAAATGTTACTGATGCATGAAGAGACAGGGATTCAGTTCAGCTTGGGTTCCTCAAATTAAAAATGTGTATGTGCCTTGTGGTCTGCTGCAGTAGAGGTGCTTGTACCTGCAGGCTTTTAGAGATGTTTATAATTGAGCCTGTGCTGAAGCGGAAGAAAACACATTTGACTTACAGAGTCAATGGAAATAATCCTCTGTGAGGACTGCATTTGGATGAGTTCTCTGAGCAGCAGGCAACAACCCATGATGCTTTTGCTCTTGGGACATTCTATCTTTTCTTAGAAGCTATTAATAGTATGAAGCACTGTTTCATGCTTACTTTCCCACAGAAATCTTTGATTTTATTTACAACTGTCCACTCCTTACCACAGTACTTTCCTTCCCACTATTCTTATTCCAGTGGTTTATTTGTGGGCAAATAAAAGCAGAGCAGATGATACAGCTGCTGGACAACAGGTGGTTTTGCTTCCCCATGACCTACGCTCCCAAAGAGTTTAGCAACAAGAAACCTGTGAATCCACAGCCTCAGTCTCAAGCTGATGGCCACACCAACAAGTCTCCTGTTTTCTGCCAGAACTTCTGACTGCAGTTCTATAGAAAGGCTCTAGGATGCTCTTCTACTGTTTCCCAAGGTCAAGCTCTTTGATAACTCGTAATGTCAGGCTGCAAACAGCAGCTGGAACTAAGTCTACACTTCCTATTAGTGAAATGTGAGGACATTTAGAAAATACAGTTTATCTGCTGTCTATGTACTTTAACCAGGCAGCAGTTAAGAATATGGGTGGTATTGAAAATATTTATTGGTGGAAGGCCACATACAGTATTTTCTGTATAACCCACGGGCAGACACCTTGTCCACAGGGAAGTGTGGTGTACAGGCAGTCTGGCTGGCAGTGACCTGAGCTGCACAAGGGTTCAAAGCCCACAGCCACTGCCTCTCTGCTGCCAGTTCCCTTGCATAGAGCTGCAAATAACTCAAAGGGGGCTCACCAATGCAGCTGTGGAGCTTGGTATCAGCTGGTTGGCTCACTACTGCTCTGTGGCTGCTTGGCACACCCTTGTGTTGGTGTGCTGAGCGATTTCCTCCGCATGGTGCTCTCTGTGATGTTACATCTCTGGAAATTCTTGTCCTCACCTGCTGTTGTGCAATTGAGAGAGATAAGAACTACAAGAGCTGAAGACTGAATTTCTTATGGGCTATTCAAATTTGGTTTTAGCCAGTCTCCTCTTGTGACTAGCAGTAGATGACATCAGAAAATTGCTGTACAGCCCTCTTCCTTAGAAAGACAAGCAGGGTCTCCTATCACATCCACCCCCTTCTCAAAATCTAGAAGAAGGAACAAGGAACTCAGAATAATTTAGCTTCTTGTCAGCTTCTTTAAGCAGTGATTATTGTAGTTTCCCCATGCTGGGAACTGAGACTATATTAAGGCTCATAGGGATAAAACATTTCACTCTGATTTTTTTTACCCCCGAGAATTTGTTTGCCATAGAATAGTCTTGGCCAGGAGCTGCAGGCAGAAATCAGTGTTTTGAGGCTGAATGCAGATGGTAGGCAGCTCACTGTGCACTCACTGAAAGGGTTTACCAGCACTTTTCTCCAAAATCAGGGAACAGACCTGAATAGATTTAGGTGTGAATTCTGATTTCACATTATTGTTACCTTGAACACCTCTCTTGCACTTGAATTACTTTCTTGGGCTGAGTTGCTCTATTCTGCTTTTACCTATGGCCACGTTGCCATGGCAAAGTCACTCCTGAATGTGTATGTTTTAAATACATAACCTACAAAGCACTTTGGATTCCTTTGAAATGGTAGGCATCTATTCTCCAAGTGATTTTCTTGTTTTAAATACAACCTGTAAAACAAATGGAGAACATGCTACCAGCAGGCCAATTTCTATTCCCACAACAGGATCACTAAAAACCTGTGTACGTGTCTCTCATGCTCCACATGTGAGTCTTCTTTCAGCACATGCCTTTATAGGATCAGGCATCTACATAACGCATGTTTGGTTTCATGCTGTTATTATGATGTGACATAACACCCTGTTTTTATAGCAAGTATAGAAAATTAAACTATAGCAGCCCTGGGTTGAAAACGACAGTGCAGATTTTTTCCTTCATACTATCACTTCTCTAAATAAGCTATTGTGTTATTAATGTATTTATTATTATATTAACAAAAAATTTGATTAGCAAAATTTTTTGATTTTATATGTCTGTGAATACATTTTTTTAAAAAGCCAAATTACATGGGTAATGCTCTGAACATGCACATCCAATCTATGCAAAGTATTAGCCAGAGAGCCCTTTAATAGCAATTTTTCCAAATAAAGATTAAAAATCAAGTTGCATATTGCTTACCTCAAGCACTGTGGTAATTTTTTTTGGTTATTTATAAGGTACTGTGGAAGCACCTTTTCAGTCTAAGAAGAAAGATTCTGGCAATCAGCAGAACATGGAAAGAGGGGTAGGCGGAGTGCTGCAAGTTACAGAACTATTCAGCAGTACAGATCCATGCCTTTTTTTCTCTTGTTCCAGGGATTTTGATTACCAGAGAATAACAATCTGAGCTGAACACTTGGAGAAAGAGAAAGGGTCTGGAAGAAGTCGGTGTAATTGCTGTTTAACACTATAAAGCAATCCACACTGGAGATGAGGGCAGTACTCACAGAAGAACAGGTGCTATTCTGGATGCTGTTTGCTTCCAAGGGGTGCCTATCGGGAGTATATCCCTTTCTCTTTCCCTGATTTTGGTTTCAACTACACTCCACGAGTTCTTTGTGAGTATTAGGGTGCTTTACAAATCCAACGTCATAAACTAGCCAAGCACAGGAGCAGCAGTGGACTTTCCTGAGCTCACTACTTAAGATGTTTAGAACTCCTGATGTTGGGTGTAGCATAAGGACATGAGGAGCACACAGACCACTCCCTCTATGTCTGCATCACTTCTAGCAGGTTATAGGGAGGAGCATGGGAATAAAACATTTTAGAAACTAGTCAAGACAAAATCACACTACTTTGAGAAGGACGTGGACAGAGAAATTAAAAGGAGGAATAGTGGCTAGTTACAAGTTCTGCTGGTTCTGGAGGAGACTAAAATCTGTAGAGGCTGCTTGCGTGCAGCAGGACTGGAAGTCTTTAGGGGCACGGGACACATACATATGCAAAAGGATGACATTAAATCCAAGGAATTTAAAGTGTCTCCAAAATTGGTACTAAGTAGAGCTTTTCTTAAGTTCCTTTTTGTAATTATTTTCCATATCTTGAAGTGCATTTACTGTCATTATTTGTGTACTACAGGAAAGGACAGAACATTACCTATAAATAGTTTAGAAAAGAGAGGGTGTTTTTGCATATAAGAATGTTTTCTTTTCCCGTGTGAGTTTAATGGGATAGATGCCAGTGCTTTTATGAATTATGAATGCAGCAGTCTTCTTTCCAAATGAAGATGTTGGAAGTGTGCCACTGGAACGAGGTGCTCATATTACATACTGCCAGCAAATTTCTGTTGCTTTAATGAAACCTATGTTACTAAAGCACTTTTCTTCTGAAAAACATTACTCTTGCCTATAATAACGTTGCATTGCATTTTCTCCTCTAGAATAAAAGAGGAAAAAATAATTAGTGTAGAAAGCAATGTGAATCACAGTTCTAATAGGGAAATTCATGTGCTACACCCCTGATGTAAACAGCTGTTTGCATACCACCTACCTTCCTCCTTCAATAAAACATAATCCAGCTTTATGACTTATCAGGCATTTGTTATTATTCTTATGCATACAGTTTTTTTCCCCCACAATGATTCTCTTTTTAGCTACCTGAAACAAAGTAATTATTTAGAATAATTTAATCACCACATTTAAAACGGAAATCTTGCTTAAGGAAACATTCCCTATTTAGGAGCAGAATTTTGCACTTATATACAATTCAATTTCTGTTCAATAAAGAACGTAATGACATTATGTCAAGTTTGGGGTTTTTTCACTGAGTGACCTTAAGTCTCAAGAACACTTTCAGAAGAAGGGAAAGTATTAGTTTATGACCTTTGACAAATCTGGAGGTTAAATATTCCATGTGAAAAAGGTTCAGAGAAAGCCATTGAGGCTGCAGTGCTTCATCTGCACAGGTTACAGAGCAGCCAGTGGTGCCACAGCTGCTCTTAGCCTGTTAACAGCCAATTGCACTGTAACTAACAAACCCAATTGAATCACATGCATGTATTGCAATGTGCTACACATACCTTCACATTTTGTGCTCATGAGCCATTGGGTTTTTTTCTGCTAACATGTAGAAGGATTTTACAAGAGGATAAAAAATGTTCTTTGTCTCAGATCATTTTAGTTCAATCAGCAATCCTTTCTATTGTTTCCAAATCTGAGCCACATCTCAGAGCTCGTGTGGTGGTATTGCAGGTTTTGTAGGAGCATCTCAGACAAAAGGTGCAAGTTCTCTTGAATAACAGGGCTCCCTCCATTGTTCTTCTTTGCAGTAACTCAGTATATAGCATGAATAACATTAATTCACACCAAGGGCTCAGTTGTAAGGATATCCCCTAGTTTCCAATTTGCATGCACATTTATTTTACACTACCTTAGAGTTAAAACAACTCAACAACATAATAAAGGTAAGTGCACAGAATAATAAATACTACTGAAACCATATTAACTCAGAAAAACATCAAAAAGGGAGAGAATAAAAAGCAGTGAAATTAGGTTAAAATAAAAACTTTCAGAAGTTCTATGGGATTGTTTTTTTTTTAAAAAAAAGCCTCAAGCACACAGTCACACTGTAACCCACCTGGTTCTATTTCACAAATGGGTGCCAAGTCCAAACAACTCTAACATTAGGCAGAACTCTGCACCCTTGAAAACTAATGGTAGCACTCTGACATTAACTAGAACAAAATCAGGGCCATATGAGTACCTTCTGTTTTTTCTATAATGCATAATATTACTGCATTGTGTTTTCTACTTGGATTTCTGTGAGTTGACAGTATGTTTGCACGACTAAGATATAAAGCTAGCAAATGTTTTAATTCAAATATTATTACAAACTAGAGAGAAGTCAGATAAAACCAGAGATTTTTTTATTGCACAAAATAAATTATATAGAAACAACGCAACAAAACAACTCGTATTGTAGGCTGCACAACAGATGTTACAACATGAATATATTTATTGCTTTGAGAAAGGAGCAATTCAGTGCTAGTAAGCAGATTAGTTATACTTCTTGCTCATCTAGATTTTTCATAAAATTAATCCAACTGGGCTAGAGGCATCTTGCAGCATACAGGTCAGGCCAAATTGTCATTTGTTATCAACCAGTATAAAGGTGCTGTAAACCTTCTTGACATTAGCATGAAACACGCAATTTAACATCACCAGTACTGAGCCAGACAGGTAGTTCACTGTTAGAAATATCATTACATACCTGATACATTTATACACAAGATTCTAGAGGCCCATTTACAGGGTTTGCATGAGCTGTTGTTTCAAAATAAATCTTGCTTACAAATGTTGATGCAGATTTGAACAGGCTTCACTCTACATCAAGAGACACGACCATGGGGTTTTGCCAAAAAAACCCCAAGTACCAGCACTTGCCCTCCCTAAATGTAAAATTGATCACTAGTGCTGATTCAGTTATAAGTGTCTCATTTTTTCTAGGGCCACACTCAGATTCTAGATTAAAAAACCCCTCACATTCCTTTGGTAGAACTGGGTGAAATTTACAGTGCTTTTTTAAATACTTCAAAACACAACATATTTGGTTCTTCAAAAGTTACAAGCCTGCAGTACTGATATTGCACTCAGATCAAACGGATTTTAAACTGCTACTTTGTGGACCCTGAGATGTTGACCCTAATGAATTACTATAGAAATTAGCTGTTAACAAAAATTATAAAAATGGACAATGTTCATGTAATAAAACACATCAAATCCTGATCAACTGCAGATCTTTGTGAAGCATGAACATAAATGAGAGAATGCCATTTCAAGTGTTCATAATCTGAGTCAAATTCTCCCCAAATTAGTCAAGGACACAAGTATTTACTCAGTTGCGTTCCTACCAATGAATTCTACTGCTAGTGTACACACTCATTACTGCAAAACTTTCTTATGAGAAGGTTAATATAATAAGAGTAAATTTAAACAATATTAGTCACCCATGAAAGGAAATTAAGTGAGGAAATGGGAAGTCTGGCTCATTTCAAGTCTCATTATAGAGAGTCACTCCACTGACGTTAAGCTGAAGAACTTAACTGAGAATCAGACCCATGGAATAGATCCCTGTAGAATCCCACTGAAGTAACTAAAGAGATTTTGGATTGTACACTAATAACTGCAAATATGGTTGCCACTCTTTACTCAAATAAAATTATTTACTCTTCTTTTCTTCCCTGAAACTGTGTTAATGCATTATGATGAATCAAAATACAGTTGAAAGTGAGGTTTCAAATAGCTGCAAAATATTACAAGAAGTGGATTATTCTGAATTTAAAAAATAGTATTTGTACAAATTCTCAGAAACTTTAGTGATGCAATCATGTTCCACACATGTACCCAGCAGCAGTTTCCTTTGAAGGAATGTAAGTATTAAACTTGACTAAGCTTGCATACTTTTTCATCTAGAGGACTCTTTATTAAATACTGTATGTAAAATTCTGTCATTTTATAAAAATGTTAGTAAGCATAGTAAGATTCAACTAAACAACCAGATCTACCCTGAAATGTCCATTGAAACACATGCATCACAAAAAATGGTTAGCATTTTTTATACTTATTATGAAGTAGAAAAGTTATAAGGCAGGATGAAGCTAATATCGAAGATGAAGAACAGCACCACAAGCCTGTGTTTTGCCATTGCTTTCTGATCAGACACAGAATATATTATCATAGTCAGATACAACTGATTAAGGTGAGAAATGCATTTAGCCCAGCTGTACTAACTATACAGCTTCACACAGAATAAACATTCCATAAATCATCAGAAAATGCATTTGAGCACAAAAAATAAAAATATGTAAGTGATTCTCTAAGCAGCATTTTGTTTTCTTTTTTTTTCCCCAAAACATTAACATAGATAGATATTGGACTGATTAAATATCTACAAGTGCTTTTCCTTTACAAAAATACATATATTCTTAATAGTAGGATAGACTGTCATTAACAATGACCTGTGTTTTTTTCACTTCAATTTGAATGATTTATAAGCTAAATTTTACAACCACAAAAAGGTTTATTTGTAATAGGATGTTATCACTTTTGACAAAAAGCTTAAAACATTTTATATTTTAAAACAAATTAGCAACTTAAGATCACAATATGTTCTATGAGCTCCTAAGTACTGTGAGGGCTGCTTTATTAAAAACTGGTAACTACTGATCAAATGCAAGTAAGCATTAGAACATTTTTACTGCTCACCATAGGCTCCTTTCTTTTAACTTGGATCACAGCTTATATAAGGACACTTAGGCCCCCACCCCCAAAAAATCCATTGAGAGTTACTCTATATCATCTATTCAGTAGCCTGGAACATCCAACAATTCAGGCTTTGCATT
This sequence comes from Dicrurus megarhynchus, assembly GCA_013399195.1. NCBI lineage: Eukaryota > Metazoa > Chordata > Aves > Passeriformes > Dicruridae > Dicrurus > Dicrurus megarhynchus. Next base: position 720,721 of record VXAD01012520.1, read on the forward strand.
AATTTAAAAAAATGCAAAATAATTTCCTTTCAATAGTTAAGTCTGCAATAAGGGAAAAAATGATGCATTGCTTCATGTTGATGCTAAGAAGCTTCTATTTGAGAAAAAAAAACATGTTCAGTAAGTATTTAGAATGAAATCTTTCAGCCAGCAAAACAATTAAATTGACCTATTACTTTCCAGTTTAGTTAATCACTATCCTGGGAAAGGAAATGAAGATAATTTGGATTTTTTTATTCTCTCTGTTTTATACTGCACAAGTAAAATAATTACTTCTTGCTAATCAATGGTCTCATGTCAAGGACAGAAATGCCATTTGCTAAAAAAATAGCTATAAAAATCTGTAAAACATACTTAATATCTTCTCATTATCCTCCAAACCTGTCCTTTCCACCCTCCAAAATATCACTGAACTATGACTAGAAACCCCAAAAGTAGCTTGGTGACTATTTTGTGCTTTGGAAGGTTTACAGGATTGACAGCACACTGAGTTTTTTGTTAGTTCACAGGCCAGGTATAGCAGACACATCAGTAAATGCAAGCCTTTGTGCTTTTCTTCAGGAACATGAGCTAGGACTCAGAGCTACTCTATGTCTGTTAACTCAAACTTTATGCTATTCCTGTTGTTTCTTTCCTTTTCTAATTTGTTTTGGAAACTGCTAGGTGTGCCTAACCCTTTAGCTTGGTGACACAGACAACTACCACTGGTTCAGTTCTGCTTGATTGACTCCAGGAGTACCTCTTGACCCCTTAGGCACTCTAGAAAAGTGTCAATGTCATATTCCAAGTCCATTTCTGGGTGGCGTTACCTTTGGTATTAAATAGGTCCCTTACCTTAAAACTATTAGGCAATCAGATTATCCATAAAAATAGTTTATTTTTTAAAAAAACTAAGTTTTTATGAACAAACTAAATATCTGACAACAAAGACTAATTTTAAATCAATTAGTATGTGATATTTTTCAGTAAAAATGGAGCATGTTTCATTTTACCACATCAAAATTCAGGAGACAACAGGAACAATATCTACTATACTCAATACAATACAAAACTGAATTTTAAGAGTAGAATACCATCATAAAATATGTGACTTGCACTTTGACAATAAACATCTTCATTACAACTTCATTTGTAATAAAGCCCTCAGTATGCTAAGTAGCAGCAAAAACTGTGCAGCCACTTTGTATATTGTATAGTAACCTTCTCTCAACTCTTACTTTGCTTTACACTCACTGTCATGAGGAAAAAGGAAAATGCACAGTAGCTACTTCTGTTCACCTCATCCTGTCAACTGTCAACCATGTTGGAAACGTTTCCTAAAACTACAAGTAAAAGTTACTTCAAAGAAAAGTATCTAATGGTTCAGAAAGACATGCAAAGTCAAACCAATGCCTACCTTTGGTTAAAATTAATGGAACAGCAAAAACTACCACTTATAGACATCTTTCATTCCAGAATTTCTCCTCCATCCTGAGCTTACAGAACTTGGTCTCCTTCTGCAAATACAAAAGACAACCTGGACATTTCTACCCATGCATAGAGCTCCTCCGCTTCACTGCCACACTCCAGAATTGTAGAGACCTAAATTGCTTACTAGAGAATGAAACAACATCCTTACTCAGCTTTAGTGGAAAGCTACCTGAATGCAAAAGACTTAGGACACATACCTCAGATGGAAGAATCTGTCAGGAATTCATTAATTAATCAATTTCCTATTCTGGAATCTAAGGTTTTAATCTGACCAACAGACAGTGTAGGCAGTAGGTAGAAAAGAAAGTCACCAGGTAGATCTTCTTATGAAGAAAAATATATTAACATTACAAGATCATTGTTTGAAGGACATTCCTGCAATGGATGTTTCAGCTGAGGTCTGAAGGTCAGACAACCCCTATGTGACAAAATTAGAGGTAAATGTGCAGCTGGAAGCTTTCACATTTCCTTCAGGTGAATCAATCCCTTGGTGTCTTGGAACTCATCCTGGAACACACTCCAGTAGACTACAATCCCTCCTCAAACAAGTGCCTTCAGCTGAAACCCTTGTGGAAGCATGACCTTGCTCAAACTGGCTATAAAGGATTGAAAATGCAGAACTGTGAAAAATTTGCTGAAATCCATGAGAGCTGCCTGATTGATGAAACCTGTGAGCTGATACCTCGTGCAATTTCACCTTTTAAGTCCTTAAGGTTTTGACTTTTGGGTAGGAAATAGGGTGGGGTAAGGGAATGGCCAAAAGATGTGCAAGAACCTAGGATTAATTACAGGAGAGAGGGTGCCTGTTGAGATGTTTTAACTGAGAAAAATAGTAAGATAAAAAAGCATGAAGTAAAATGATAGGGGGATATGCAGCATGATATATGCATTTTGACAGGAAGCAAAGAGATGCCTTCAATCTGCCAGATTAACTGAAGAAACTGGACCTAACTCTTGGATAAGGATGTAAGTCTTAATTGTCTTTGCAGTTTTCCAGACAAAAATGACTTTGATCAGTTAATGTTATTAACCAGTATTTTATGTAGCCCCTCTACAAACAATTCTCAGTCTATTTATTTTGAGACTTAAGACTGGTTTTGAACAGCTACCTGTTCTCTAGTATTTCTACCAGGCATAGTATCTGGCTGAGCTGGATGCTATGCCTTTTGTTGCAAGTCCTCTCAAGAATGATTTTTGGGGGGGAGTGAATAAATGCCTCTTGTCTTCAGTTATATGAAAATGTAAAAAACCCACAAACAATACAACTCAGTGATTGGTTCAATTAAAGGACTAAGCCATGGCCTGTTTCGTTATTTGAGAAAACATCAGAGAAAGAAAAATTGTTTACTTCTCTCACAAAGTCATGTATAGCAGTTATACATGGGAGAGATGAGATGAAACTCTGGGCCATTACTTTGTCTGCAATAAGAGCCTAGCTTATATCTAAACAGAATAGGATCAATCTCTTTTCTCCTGCAGATACACTAGAACTGTTTGTGATAACAGCAGAAAAGTCAAGTCAAATTGCTGAAACCTATGGAGAAAAAAAGACCAAGATCCAGAATTAAAGGGTTCCTCATGCAGAAAATGGAATATTTTCAACATAAAAGTACTTATTTTAATATAATTTCTACTGAGATAGGGTGGTTTTAATTTAACTTATCTAAAAGAACACATTGATTTTTATCCTTTTTTTCCCATGAAATCTTCTCAATACAGTATGTTTATGATATATTCTTGCTGAAAATATTAAGACCATAGATAAAATACAGAAGCAAATATTACCCTGTCAAATGCAAATAATGGGCTTAAAAGGTATTCTGTATTAGTAATCAGGCACTTCACTTTGTGTAACATTTTCAGTAAAGTCAAGATTATACTTTTATAATTTTTTTTTGCATAACTGCAAGCTAGCTGAGTATGCACAATATACTTCTAGCACAGCATACTCCTAGGACCCAAATCCCCAAAGCTTCCATGTGAACAATACCTACTATAGTGATGAGTCACTTCAGTTATTGTAGCAATCTTATTTGGTATTTCATTTAAAAAAATCCTTCATAGGACTAGGCCCTTAGCTACCAGGAGTGTAGTAATGCATCTTGGAAGATACATTTCTTGATTAATCATCTAATTCCATATTGTTTGAGGTATTACAGGATCTTGTTTCTAAATTCTAGCTTACGGCTTGTTACTAGATAAATGCAGTAACCAGCTCTGCTCAACAAAATGTTGTTTCTGATTTTCATTAATGAGTTTTTCACTTCTAGGGAAAAAAACCCAACAGCACCAAATGTGCTAAATAAGAGACAGCAAGGTTAGGTAGTAGTGTGGAATTTTTTAGGTCCCTCTGCAGTTAGATACTGCTAATATGGGAAAGTCATAGAAACACAGTGGCAGCAACACTTATTTTATATTCCTATGCTTTACAAGCATACAGTGGTGACACTTTGTCATGGAAATGCTCAGAAAGTGTGACTCTATCCAGGCATCTGCTCCAGCATGGCATATGGTGCAGTCTGAAGGGAATGCTTAGGTACTCATTTCACTTTACCCCATCTTTGGCACACAGGAATCTGCACACGCATTCTTATACTCCTATGGTGCTCAGATACTTTTAATTGGCACAAATGAATTAAATATGTGTATCTGTAGAGACATGGCACATATGTACTATATGAGAGAGAAATTTCCTGTAAAGAAGGCAATGCCTGTGTTACACAAGCTGCCCAGTTAAGATATGTATTTCACTGGCACTTCACTTTTACAAAAACTATTAAACTATAGCAGCACTCAGGCACTGTGCCATCAAATCAGAAATGCATGAAGTGTAGGTGGTTGGTTCATATGCATTTAATGCCACCATTCGCAGCTGGGAATGTTGGTTCAGATCTGTCAGTATTTTCCATGCTTAAAATGAAGATTTGCCTTCTGTAATCTAGCTTTAACTTGCATCAAGAAAATACCAGGATCAAAAGCAATGTCCAACTCTGATTGTGAAAATTCATGGTTCTCTGAATTATGAATACAGGAAGTTATCAAACAGTCAAAGAAAGCTTCTATTATTTGCCATTCCAGAGCCAATGCAAAATAGTGCTATTCCAAGGGTCCTGTTAGGTGGATGGATTAAAACTTACATGTTCCTGTCTTTTTAAAACAAGTCTGTTCAAATTTGTCAAAACAGCAAACATAATTGTTGAGAAAAAAGTAGTGCCCTGACCCAAGCAGAAATTATGCTTAAGCATCCTAGCATTAGTTTTGTGATAAACTGAAACAGGTATTTTATGTCAAGCAAATCTACAGTGAAAATTCTGGTATAAAAACACGTGAAATATATAAAAACTGTAAGGTGTAATTTGTATGTGCATGTAAATATTTACAAATAATGTCCTGTTTCTACTGTACAAAACAACGGTATATACTAAAGAGAAGAATGATTTTCAATCAGAAAGCATGCTCTGCTCTTCCAAGCTGCTCCATGAAGAGGACCTCTATATATACAAAGAATCTATTTTTCCCTAGAGACTCTGCAGAGAAGGGCCCTCCCTACCTGGAGTATCTTCTTTCTGTCAAGTAGCGCATCACAGACTGGGTGGGCAGAAGGATGTCTGCTCCCCGCAGCCAGCATGTGCACCCCTGCCCGTTTTTGGGCAAACCAGTGGCTGCATCTGTCAGCATGCTGTGCCTGCAGAAAGGGGCAGCAGCTTCTTCCTAAACGTTTTTCTTCCCCAGATCCACGGGCATCTGCACAATATGTGCAACCTTGACCTGCAATGGCAGGGTTCCTAAACAGACTGCTACCGACAGCATCTTGATTTCTGCGTGTCATATGGGCTTTGGAGTGCAATGGTAGAATTCAACCCAACTACATGTGATTCCTCGAGTCATCAATGTTAGAACTCCTAACAGCATTAAAGGGGTCAGATTTAATCCACATGCTTATTCCTCCTAAGGACATACTATTGTACATGAACATTAACTTACAAAGGAGTTACAGCCTTGCATCTATCTTTTATATTTGATCCCAAGAAAGAATTTTCACTTTGTCTATCTAAGAATGATCAGTTCACTCTACAGCAGCTTGTGAAAAATTGATTTGGTTCCTTTTTGCTGTATGCAAAAGGCATAAAGAAAGTAAATAGATATCTACAACACTAGCAGGCATGTACTAAGTAGAAATTACATAATGAGACTGAACTATAAGTATCTCCAGAGAATCTGATCAGAAAAACTCAACTGACTTTTAAGCAAAGACAACGGAAAACAGAAAACATACGCATTGCTATGCTCCCTGCAACATTACCAAAAACCCCAATAAACATCCCATACTAGAACCATTATGCTTGCAATGCCTAAGGCAACAATCACTTTTTATCCTTAACTACCAGGTCTTATGAAAAAAAGATGACCTGAACAATTATTTTGGTCAGACTGCTTATCTTCAGTATTGCATTACCTCTAATTTTATGGAAATAGCTTTATGACATTACTTTAACTAATGAAAATTTCTGTAATGAATTCTAAACTCCAGATAGCCACAAGAGATACAGCATGTAATTAAAGCTATATATTATTTTTGTCTTAACATATTATAGACCTCTATTCAATCTAAAAAGGAAATGTTTATTATGAAAAGTAATAATTATGTAAAATTTTGCCTTGGTCATAATTTTGTAGTGGAATTTATTTGTTCCATATACATTTATATTATTTTAGCTTCATTTTCATGGAGGTTTTATTAGAAGAAATGTAATCTGACCAGAAGCCGTTTTTCCAAAAATAGCTAGTATCCCATATCCCAAACTTTAGGGAAACCATCAGAAAGTGCAATCACAAAGGCTGCAATGCTTTTAAGCAATATTAGCAATTTAGAAGATTTAAAATGACTATTTTGAATTATCATGTTCTACATCTCTTGTTCAGTGTAATTAATCTTCATTCACTGCAAAAGGACTGTTGCACACTCATGAGTGAGCTATACCTGGACCCATGAGAACCTTATCAAGGAAAGGTAGTGGTCCAGTCACCACTTTTCTAAATATATTTTCTATACAAAATATTGTCAAGGTATAATCCTTAGTTATTTGTACAGTACTCTATGATTTAAACAACAATATTCAGTAAAATAGTAAGTGTGTGAAACTGCAACACCACATGAATGAGCACTCTGCCATTTTGCTAGTGTAATCAATATTAGGACCAGAAAAATTTTCTAACACACAAGCAAAAATATTCCATAGTTTTTGAGTCTTGACTGTACACTTCATGATTTTGGCTATGATTTGCAGCACACTCTTAAGATACACAAATATCTTATGCACATTTCAGTAGCAGAATGGCACTTGGCTTGCTCTAATAGAAACAACAGAGATGCAACTGACAATTTTAAGAAAGACAATGTCCTTATTTGCATGCTGAAAATCTGGCTGTGTCCCCCCAATCCAGGCACATCCATTCATTGTGCAATCTGTCGATGGGTAAACAAATAGTGCAGGATTCATCTCAATGGGATCTGGCCCTTTGGTCTAACCGAAGTCAATTCTAGGTCGATACTGAAGTACCATAGGGTAAGACTGAAAACAAAAGCAAGGGAAAAACAACAACAAAAACAGACAAGAAAACATGAAGACATGATTCATAAACAATACAAAGAAAATGCAATTAAAGACTACTTTAAGAATAGCCAGACCTTATTTCTTAGACAGATGTATATGACAATTTATATGAAATAATTCCATACATTTTAACAGTTAAATCCATCCCTGTACTTCAAACCTATTAGCTATTTGTCACTGATACACAATTTCTGTATCTGCTTTAATATGTTTCAATATTTATGGTTTTTTACATTTATACTTGGGAGTGCTCAAACAAGTCTTGTTTCTGTGTTGCTGTGTTTGATAAAAAGCAATCTTGACAATTTATACTTTCTAAACTAAAGTATATTTACAGGTGATATACTTTGAAATTTATACACAGAGGTTCCATAGCTAAACTATACAAAAAAGGTCATATTGCTGTCAGCTGGTTTTGTGAGAGATGAGGGCTACCTTCTCCCCCAAAATCCAATCTCCTTAGCCTCAGATTTAGTGATAAATTTTTATTAATTCCTAATGAGAGAAAAAAAAAAAAGGGAAATCAGCTTCTTGGATCCCTAAATTGGACAAAACTGTTGTGGAATGGAAGGCAAGAGTGGATGGGTTTCCCAAAAGGGCTGCAGAATATCTGGGCGCTTGTTGCTCAAAGTGTTGTTTTACACAATCTCTTGTTTTTCAGTCTGTCAGCATTTCATTTAAGTCTCAAGTTTTCCTCTTAACTTCATTAGCATACAGGATATTTTCTATAGCATAAAACCCTGGCAAATCTCATTGTCTCAGCAGCTGTATGGCCTTAAATATCTCTCTGACCCAGGACAGAGGAACAAAGCCAATTTAAGTTTTTTTAAATTGCAAATTTGGAAATACAAAGAATTATTACAGAAGCTATCATTAAAACCAGAAATATTTTGCTGCATCCTTCAAATGCAACAGAGATGAAGAAACAAAGATATAGCTCCAGAGACCTACAGGGTTAATAAACTTTCCATGCCATGGTAGTGAAATATCACCAGAACTAAATGTGATCACACTTGCAGGGGATTTACAAACTGGAGTGCAGAGAAATCACAAGGTAGACCCAGAGGTATTAACCGTATCAGGAGTGTTTAGGAGAGAAGACAGGGAGCACCGTGTTTACTCTGCATGTGCAATTAACAAACATGTATCTGCAGTATCATCAATTACTTGGTCTCTGATTAATTTTTTCTTTGCACAGGATATGACTACCATATTATTTAAATGGTGTTTCACATGGTTTTCACTTTGAGTATATAAATAGTCTCTAGAAGTGTGCAGATCTAATTGGAAGTGCACACAGGCAGAGACAGAGCAATCACCACACTGAAACTGCCAAGTAAGCCAGTGAGTCTCAGTGTTTTAGCAAAAAAAATCACAAAACTGTACAAATAAAATGCAGTATGCTGGGACAATTCTAATTATTGAAGGAGGCATGAGTGCAGTAGTTCGCCTCCATCATTAGTGGCAAGTGACCCTCTATCACTAGCTCTAATTTTTTAGTCAAGACAAAAATAGTATTCCAAACTTGCAAAGTAACTTTTAGAAATCAGTTCAAATCAAAATTCTCAATGAGGAAACCGAAATACTGTTTCAAATAGTATTGGGAACTAGATAGGTCAGTGAAACTTAGAAATCAGCTTCAGTTTGCAGGTTCTGGAGGCGTTGCTTCTAGAGATTATTCCATTTCTAATTTTAAAAATGTGAAAGGAACAGTTTAAAAAAATCTAACATTTGTTTACTCCATTAAAAAGGACATATGAACTCCCATAAAGAGATGAAACCAGTGTAGTCTCTTTTAATTCACACTCTTCAGTTTTGATCCCTTGCCAGTGACTGCCCAATGCTGCTTAGTTAGAGAGTTAGAGGAATGAGATAGGAAGAGGTAGATAATCCTTTGAGGCTGATATGGATATCAACCTATAGAATGCTATCTCTCAAAAAAACCACAAACAAAAACCGGCCTCATGTAAAGTAAGAGGAACCCTAAGCCCTTTAAATAAAGTTTGTGCTGCAGGAATGAAAATGCTCAGGCCTTGCTCACAGAGTTTTAGCACTTTGTAGTGAGGAATTATAAAAATTCCACAAGCTGAATTACAATGAAGGTGCTGAGAGGGCCTTAATGACTGTAATATGTACAGTCGTGAGTGCCTCTTACCTGATAAAAAGTGCCATCCTGTGAGCAGACTTGCGAAGATGAGCAGTTCTGACACCGAAACTGCGGAGGAGATGATTTTCTGATCAGATAAGAGGCATCCACAGCTGGACATACACATTTACCATTTATTGATTTTTTTTTTTTTAATTTTTAAATGTAAAGGTTACAGTCAACTCACTTATTTAAAAACAGGCAAGATTTGTTTAATGAATAAATGGACAGTTTTCCCTTTACTTGTCTACCTCATGTAAGGTCCACAGCTATGCCAGTAAAAGCTCACGGTCAATAGTACCAAAGACGAAGATTCACTTGATCTTCATTCAGAAGAAGAGATCTTTAATTAATTACTATGGCAATTTCATTGAGGAAAAGAAAATCATAGAAACCTAGATATTACTGGATTTATTACCAGCACAACAAAATTTTTAGAGGTTTTACTCATCTCTGACTTCAGGGGAGTGATTTAAAACTACATAAAAGAGAAGATGAACACATACCTGGCTATACTGTATGTATATAAACACAACTTACAAACTTAACCAGGAGCTGTCAGCTCTTGCATTCACTAAATGTTAAAAACTATAGTTCTGAGATTTTTGAAAAAATTTCACCAGTACAAATATCTTTTTGTCAAGATCATAGTAACTGCTGCTTCCAATTTCATGCAGCTGCCAAAAGTCCATTTGTAGGCAAGAGCTGCAGGATGAAATGCCACGAAAAAATTCCATTATCACTGAAATTGTTGCCTCAACACTTCCTAATAGTACAGCCAATGCTAACAAAAATACAAGATGGCAAACCAAACAAACATCCACTGGTTTCAAGGCAGTATTGGAAAAAATTCTAGTTAAAGCTCCCTTACTCACGCAATAATGGGGTTTCAGCAATCACCAAATTTCAGAGCAATATTATTTTCAAATTTAACAAATACTTGCCTATATACATTGACCTCCCTAATTCCTATCAAAATCTATCCTTCCCTCTCCAGCTTGAGATTAAGGTAAAACTTTAGGAAACTTGTGAATTGTTAACTCTACAGTGTGTTTAATCCTCTGTCTTCTCTGTCCGTGTCCCAGTGCTTTTTATTCTGAGCATTAGGAAGCTTAAAGCAAAAAAAGAATAGAGGAAGTTTGGAATTTTCTTCAGAGCAGCACATTAAGGTATGTTAAATGCTTAACGTCAGCTGCACTCCAATTTAGGCTCCACTAGTAACGATAGACAAACTTGCATATGCTACAAAGCAATAAAAAGTGAAGAACAATCAACAGGCACACACAAACAAATGTATAAAAGAAAGAGAAGAGAGGATATGACTCCTAATAAAAAAAAAATATACAAGACAATACTAAATCAAACTGAGTATCAGTCCTGAAAAAAAGGTCTTTTAAAAAGTTAAATACTGCAATTCTAAAATATATGTAGGCAGCAAGGAGAACCCATCTGGCTGTTATCTGAATGTTATTGTCACACAGCATATCTAAAAGAATAGATGCAGTATTAACAGAAACAGTAATAAAACAATTAGATTTCACCAATAATTTTTCAGTGTCACTTTCAGTTTATTGACTGAATAATACGGGTTCTTACTGAAGAACTGCTGGATGCAGATTCCCCAACTATTGTAACTCAAAGGTCACCAAAAGCAAATTTGCTGAAAAAGAACATGGGCTTGGGTTTTTAGTTACTTGACTTAAAACTCTGAGGAGAACTTGAATGTACACATTGTACATCTGCTATTTTGAAGTTTCAGAATCTACACAATATATGTGCTGCAGGGTTTCACCCATAGGGTTTTACATAAGAAGTTCAGAAAACATGCAAAAGGCATTTTTAAATAGGGGTTTTTTGAAGGGTCATAGAATATATTCTGGCCTAAACTGTGAAAGCATTTATAGTCTCTAGAATAAATATAGCAAAACATCATTTATCAATAATATAACAGCATTTACGTTTTCGCCTCTTAGTCTCCATCTTGTCATATAGATGAATTCCATAGTATGATCCTTCCCCATGATTTCTCCGTTGCATAGTACATCCAGCTTAAAATATAACAGAACAAACAGTAAGACAAACGGATGCAGAATTTCAATCTCTAAATGAACTGCTAAGTGACTCTCCATCCTTCCACTCCTATCATTATACAACAATTCCATCAGACGTGTATATCAAACCTGGATGAATACAACATGCTGACAATATGCTGTTTTGTACACTGGTATTCAACTGGTATTTTTCCAATTTCGTGTTTTTATTTGAAGTGTGGAGAGAAGGAAGTCTGCTACCAAGGTATGAAATCAGCAGACAAACATTCCCTATATTTGGCTACACTACACAGTATCTGTTTGAAGAGAAAGACTTGTGCTGTATTTTGAAGGCCATCTTGCTATGCCAGTGCTCTTTCAAACCCACAGATACAAACCAGAAGTACTGTAATTTTAATTTAAAAAAATAGATGATAAAGAATTTTTAAAAATTAGTTTAAAAATAATTATAAATTACAAGAAAAATGCACTTCAAAGTATACAGACATTCATTAACTGAAAGCAAAAGACAGAAAAACAATGACCTTACTGTGAAAAATTTCTGATTTAAACTGTAGTATAGCATCTTACTGGTGCCTGCCACTGAAATGGTTGTCAATATTTTCATTACTAGAGCTATAAGGTTTTCTGGTTTTTAGACAAAAAAAAAAACCTCAAAATTTTGAAGCAAGCAGATTCTTTGTAACACAAGCCATTAAGGTACCAGACAGATTAAAAAACAAATAACCAAAAGACACCAAAAAGGCTGGTCAGCACGTCATGACACCATGGCAAACTCCTGTGTATAGCTATAAACCTGTGCACCAAACCTAACTCAGCCCTACCCCTGAGCGAAGCTGGCTTAACCTGCTGCTTGTGCTAAAGGCAGCCTGCCCTTCACGGAGCCTTTGGCTCCTGTAAGAGAACAGGCTGGAGAAACAGTTTGCTTCAGTCTAAACTCCTGTATCCCTGGAAAAAGGGGAAGCGGGTTTACACATGATTAAATTTCATGGAAATGTACTATGTTGCAGGGAAATAAAATACAAGCATCTCTCTTTCAAATGTACCTCATAGGAACTCGGAAGTTTTAATTTTAAGCTGAGAAACTTTTTGATAGTTCCCACGGTCACTCGAGTAGAACAGCGGATAAATTTCTTCATTAAACCCTAAAGCAACAGCAACAAATCAGAAAAAACATGTTAGAAATTCTGGAAAATGTGAGCAATCTTTGGTACAAGAACAGCTACAACTGTTAATTTTTTCAACCAGTAACCAATTTTACTGCACTCTCTTCTAATTCATAATGACACCATAGGTTCAATTTTGTTCACTTGTTTTCAAAATTTAGAAGATGACAAGCAAGTTCATTTGACCCATCTCTGGTTCTAAAGACATTTCTAAAAGATACAGAGGGGAGGAAAGAAAAAAACCAAAACCCAGCTACCACCAAAACCATCAAAACCCCCAGAAGAACTTAAATAATCTATGTGTTTGTGTTAGTAATGCTGGCGGTCAAACAAATGTTGTATTTCTTAGAAGAGTTAAGAACCTCCAAAGCTATACATGTAACATAATACACAGAAAATATAAGTAGTTTTATTAGAAAAGTTCTTAAATATATTTTTCTTATTATTCTTCTATTTGCAATTTAATAAAATGTTATTAAAATCTAAGATGATTTCTAAAGATTTTCTGAAGACTTTTTTCTAGACTCAGTATGTTAGGTAATCCCCTTCAGAAACAGAACCCAAATATCCCTAATTCTTAAAAGAGCAATTGGCAGGTATTACTCTACACATTTTGCAGACTGAAGTGACCTCCCCAAGGCCATAGACAACATATCAGAGACAGATTCAGGTGTACAGCTCAGAAAATCTGGATCCCAGTCATTCAGTGCACAACACATTTGATAAGCAGGTTCATTCTGGCATGTTAAGACAGTAATCCTGAAGGTGTGAGGCAGCTCACCTACAGCTACCTCCATAAGTACCTCTGTGGTATGCTGTAATCTGTTGTGTAATGCACTTATATAGCATCAAAGCTGTAGACTACAAAACTATAACCCAGACACAAAAAAAATTCCACTGTCACAGATGGATTTCTGTATTGAACTGTATTTTTTACAAAATTCCAAAGATACACTGAAATGCCTCAGCCAGAAGGACTAAATAAGCGTGGAGTGGGAACAGGTCACCACATTAAAGTTTATTTTTAATGGTTATAAAATGATTTGGTTCCTATGAGATGCTATTCATTCTGTCATCAGTAACTACAGCACAGCTGGTTTGCTACTCACTTTGACGACATTATCTCCTGACTGCCCATTGTTGCGTAAACAGTCGAGGCAGATGGCAATCTGTGGGTCACTCCTGTGATAGTCTTTATCTTCTTCATTTTCATCACACTCCTCATCTACTTTGGGTTTATCAGCTTTTGGACTTCCATCTGTAAAATTTGAAGATCATATTATTTAAATATAAAGTAATTAAAAATCACATATTTGAGAAATATGGCATTGTAGGAGCCATAATTTTGCTTCACACTAAATTTACACAATTCTAACTCAGTGCATTCTTAAACTGACTAATTTAAAAATCTCTGAAAACAAATATTTACTATTGAAATTTTAATGCAATATGCAAGCAACAGATTTCTATGGAACAGAAAATAATTAGTCAATGGACTATATCGGGTATGGCTGTCTACTTCTGATATGTCCAATAATTAAAATCCTGCAACTGTGCATGCACCAGGATCACTCAAACACATAAACCTAGTGTAAGGTGTGGCAGTTCACTGACAAAAATAATGTTTTAAAATAAACAATGAAATAACTAATCCCAACACTTGTATATCAAAGTAACACAGTGAATCAATTCATATTAAATGTCTGTCACAATAATCCAGTGAAGACAAATTCCTGTCATGTAATACTGAGGTAAATAAAAGCTGAGATTTCATCCACTTTTGACCTAAGTAATGTCACTGTAAGAACTCTAGGTGGTTCTCTCCTGAAGGATTTTACAACTATATAGCCATGTATTTACTTATTCTCCCTTAAAAACAAAAACTGTAAGAAAGGTCTGTGTATTTTTTAGCAGAGCTTATATAAACTGCACAATCGCATATAACGTGTTATCCCCTTTCACTCATGCTGTCAACCTGTTCTATTGGTTCCTTGTTTAAAACTCTAACCCTTTGCAAAAGGAACCATCTCGTACCGTTTAGAAAGGCTTAGCAAAGCTAAGCACTCAAATGCTAAGACTAGCAAGTACATGTAGATAAGGCTGCAATGTATGTAAATAATAACCATAAAATGGAGTAAGTTTTACAGATTTAGGATACAGTATACAATAATCTTATTGTATACATTTGGTTTTTTTCTGTATCCCCAACTTACTTATTTTGACTTAAAACAAAGGCTGCTCTCTGTTGGAATAAAACATTATCACAATTAACTTGAATAAGCTGCTTTCGCATTTTTAAAAAAACTTTCAGATCAAGTTCTGCTACTTTCCTATACTTTCAAGACTTCTAAAGGAATTTAGAAGAGTTCAGATGAGAAAATAGAATGTAAACTTTAAAAAATACCAAGCCATGACTAAGTTTCTTGACACAGTAATTAGTTCCCTTTATTCAGTTTACATATTCTAGATGAGTTTTAAGCTATATTCATTACTTTTCTGTCTTACAATTTTTAAGTTTTCAGTAATTATAAAAGACTTGTCCCCAAGTCCCTATTGATGCATTTAGTTGAATTTGTATCATACATACATTTTGTTCCTATCATCTTCCTATGAACAGAATTTACAGTATCAAACTAGATTAATTTCCTTTTTTTTTTCCTGAAAGTCCAGGAAGCAAACTCTATTAATCCAGCAGGTGCAGTCTACCTGTCACAAGCATTTGTTCAGTTCAGGCTGGAGAGTACCAATGAATATTTTTTCTCTGTACCATGGTATGTTTCATCGTTCAATTCTTTCTGGCAACCACTCTCTTCCTGGAGTCACCAATGCCTGAGATACACTTGACTGTTTGGGTTTTCTTCCTTCTGGTATGTGAAAATCTTAAGTCCTGGGATTTTTTTACTGATCTTAGATGCTTAGGTTGGGGACTGTGCTGTGACCTGTGGCACAGGACATAACTGACAGACTCTTAAACTACAGCAGCAATGTGATTGCAGGGCATGGTATTGAAAACTGAAACAGTCTCTTCTAACTGAAATTATTCTCAGCAAATAAATTCTTCCCAGGCAAGATTATAAATGCTTGTTTATGGCAGAAAATAGCTTAAGTGCTCATAATTTGTCCCAATGAGTTGTCATGACTTTTGAATGGTTTGTAGAGACAAAGTTCCATAGCCCCAGGATACAGTCACTAATGGTGTTGGATACATCTGTAGCTACTCAAAAGTTTATTTTGTGAGTTAGAGCCTTCCTCTCATTCACAAACCAATCCAAGCCCTCACTACCCTTATTAACTCATCTCCATTAGGTTTACCATTAAAACAGGCGAGGAAGGTAAGAACCAGAAAAGTAAGTTGGTCAAAAGTAAGTCACATTCTACAAATTTACAAATTATCTGTTAATTCTTTCTGTGTATGTATATAGCAGAATACCATTTTCTAAACAGTCAAGAAATGTCTATATCTCACAAAAATATATTCTAAGTATTTTTAAAACTGAACAGGTATACACTACATAGTATACTGTAGTAAAATAATATAATTTCATCTAAACTGTTCCGCAGTTCTTAATTTATTTATATAATAGAGAAAATAACATTGTCCCTTACAATGGATGCCAAATGCAAATCAACAAAACTTGTCAGAAAGAAAATGAAATGTTACAAAGTTGAAAAGAAGATATAAAGAAATGAATGTAGAAGAATATTACAAGATGTTTACTTGACAGTTACCCTTTACTGAAAATAGCTATTTTTTTAACTTAGCAGAGTCGTTCAGAAGTTCTTTAAAATCAAATCAAATAGGCTATGGTATTAAAAACCTGATGTCAAATTAAAGGGGCATAAAACCAGCTGGATGTAGTCCTCACTTAGCACCTCAATACTGAGTTTTAAAGTTCATGGGTCAACTACAAAAAATGAAACAAAACAAACCAACAACCAACCAACCAAAAAGAAAGAAAGAAACAAAAAAGCATTGTGGAATCTATATAAAACAATTATTTAGCATGGGTGGAAAACTGTTTTACTACTTGTCATAACTAATTCTTGACAACCTCCTACTTAACAGATGGTCAAATTTGGTAACAGAAAGTAATCCGTAAAAAATCTGTGAAAAAAAATCTGTATCTTGCTGTATTAAGAAAATTAAGAATTCAACTGGACAATTGTGAGAGCGTTGCAAGTCAGAGCCTAAGGTAATGCAAATAAAAATGATGGTAAAATAGCTGGTGTTTGATAGCCAGCTGGTTAATAGATAAGCAGCAGTATATGAAGGCTCATACCACATTTGCACAGATTCACTATGAGTTTCTGTAGTAGCTTTGAATTCAGTAAAAACAAAATGTACTCGTGTGAGTGAAGAAACCAGTCTATATAAGCAGTGTTACTTAACATACAGATCAGAGAGGGAAAAAACCACCACCTTGTCCATTTTCTTGAGGTTTGTTTTTCTTCCAAAACTCGATCTCTCGCTGCAGTTCCTCTAGTTAACAGCAAAGAACAGTAATGTGAATTTTTAAATCAATACCAGGTATATAACCAGAAACAGGCATATTCCCTCCACCAACCCAAACACCTCCCAAAACCAAATGAAAAACTTACGTTCTCGAAGTCCAGGCACCAACTTAAATATAATTTCCTCTAAGGTGTTATCCAGCCTTTCAGAGGGAAAAAATACATTTCACATTAAACAGAAACTAGCATTTACAGTATTTTTAGTGTTTAAATAACAAAAACTTTTGAATAATGAAATGAGTTTCATTTTTCTGGTAAATAATAAATCCTGTCAAAGTCAACTGATTTTAGCTTGAGAGACAACATGCATTAAAGCTTATCTCAACCACCTCCTAAATGGATTTATAATACAAATAATGAAGGAATTTATTTTTTAATGTATAAAGATAGGAATGAAACAAAAGAGAAAAAACATTAGACTCTAACATTTTTATTTTTTGAATTTGTATTACATGCAAACAATAGTGTTACTAAAAGGAACAGACTGGAAGAGTAGTATCCAATTTTAAGGTCCAGCTCATGAGTAGTAAGTATGAAAATTATAAACTCCATTATCATATTAAGTGTTGAAGTGCTTTGGTAATAAGCCTGCTATGACAAACTGAACAGACTATTCCCTACTTGCCACACCACAGACAAACCAGTCTTGGCAGGATAAAGAAGACCACAGAGCATCCATACTGCTCTGACCTGACAGTTCTCAGTACCCAGCATAATTAATTTGAACTATTTAAATCTGCCATGAGCTGGTACACCAGAAGACAGTACACAGCACAGGCATGTCCTCTGATACCCTGATACAGTGCCAAAACTAGTTACTACAGTCCCTTCCAGGGGGCACAGTGCAGTTACCCTTTTGCTGCTGAAGCTACAATATTTTTCTTTCCTTTTCTCTGAATTTAACCAACTCTTCTATCCATTTAGTTTATCATCTGCTTTCTAGTTCTACTTCCTCTCCTGGTCTCTTGTCCTTCAGTTTCCTCTGTCTTTCAATCCGTTTCCTTTTTCTTCCTCTCCTTTGCCCTCTATGTCATCTCTTGTCAGTAGAAACTCCCACTGCCCCCAGCCTAAACAAAAACTCATGACAAAATAAAATAATAAATAATACAGAGAAATTAAGTACCTTGACATTCAGTCAGAATCTGGCATATTTTTAATTGCCTTATTTTTTCATCTCAATAACGATCTATTTCTTTACGTATATATTTGCAAATACATGTGTGTACATGGTATTAATAATACACTACAGGCCTGTTAAAAAAACATAGCTGTTCTGTCATTTGTTCACCAACAGTGGCAAAGTAGGTGTAAGACTGAATGTTTTTATTGTGGAGGAATACCTACAATCCATATAAATTGATAACAATTATCTTAGAATAAATATATGAGTATTCAAGGGTCTCTTTACAGAATTTGTACTTGCACTTCAAAGTTTACAATTAGACCCATCACCCAACCACCAAGTTCTGAGACTTGTTCCCTGTGGTATCCATCAGTAGATACAATCATACCATAAGAATATTCATATTTAAGCTACAACCACAATCCATTTTTAATTGCTTCTTCTTAAGGGGACAACAACAACAAAATCCAACAAGTGAAACATACCTCCCATTAAAAAAAGCAACATAGAGAGCACTTTTTCAGAGATAAGAAGGAAATTAAAATTGTAGGATGTCTGAGTGCTTGATTTCTCATAGATGACAATGCAGGTCTACCTTCCCAGATGGTGCATCTTGTCTTCTCCCTCTGTCAGTATCTAAGGTAACTACAGGGTACTGCTTTCTGTGAGGTTCCCACAGCAGAGCACTGGGAACTTGTCTTAGAAATGGAATTCATTTCACACTGTAAGAAAGCTCCAACCTTCATAATTTACTCATTAAAAGAAATGAAATAAGGACTTCAAAAGAGAATATCACTACCTTAATTAAAAATCCCTCTTTTCTTCAGGATGATATAATACATGCTGGTTTTCCTTAAATTATTTTTGAAAATTCCCATTTAGCACTTTCTAATTTACCTTCAATGGCCCAAAACAAAAGTCCTTGGTAATGCTAAAATAGTAAAAAATTCCAGTATACTTTGCAAATTTACAATGCTAGAAGTAAGAACTGGCTTCCCACTCTAGTCAATGACTTTCCTTTCTTTCAAAAAAGCCTTTTTTTTCTTTACAGAGGATAAATACTGATCAATACTCTGACGAAGGGCAGAAAAAAAAAAGTCCTATCTGATTATTAAGTCCAGGGAAACTAAAACTTTAGGGAAAAATGAAATTATTACAGATTCTCAATTTCAGAGGCATCTTACAGTGTTCCCATAATCCACACATGTGAGCACTCTGCCATAAAGATTTGTATTTTTGTGACTCACATCAAACCCATTCCAAAATTAAACTACTTGAAAAAGGTGGTCTCAGTCATTTAATATGATACTTCCTGTTAATGCTGAAACAAGATTGATATTTTAGAGACACCTCTTTCCACTCCCACATCTTCCAACCATCTTCCAAATCTCCAAACCAGAATGTAGAGAAAGCAGAACCAAGCATTTCTGTCAGTTTAGTACAGTTCCTTTTTTCACCTCTTCTATAATACTGAATGAGTTATAAGATCAATACTCTCTGATAATCATCAGCAAATGTGAACCAGACTAAGATTACTGCTCAGGAAAACTTGCATGCACAGGAGTACGCTCCAAGAAAAAAGAAGTCTGCCTTCATGGCATTGTCAACACAGACCCTATTGAGTACTGATGATGCAGAATTCTGCTAGATCAGTAAAGCGAATTCTTAAAACTTAACACTCTTCCTACATTTTCATTTTAGAGCTCAATGTTGAATTTCAGGCATATTGAATTTAAGATTTAGTCTCGTAGTTAAAACAGACCCTAAGTGCTGCCAACTAAGAGATACAAGCAAAAAGCTCACTTAGTTATGAAGTTACACAGAACTGAGTTTAGAAGCAGTTTACAAAGTTTATCTGAGAGATCTTAGTTAAAACTACTATGTGGTGTTCAACACGATTTCTCAGAAAATGACTGCATTCTTTAGCAATGATGGGGCTGATCTCTATGGTCAGAGTGTAAGACTTGTATTAAGTTATGCAGGCAACATCCAGGAAAGATAATTCCATTGCACTGCTCATGTGCTCTTCTGATTATTAGTTTAGCAAATGTTTGAAGTTGGTTCATAAAATACAACCAGGAAACTAGTAACTTTATGCAGTTTCTTGGCAAAGAGACCAAATGACTCTAAAAGGAATTTCAGGAAATAATTGCATAGAAAATAGCTCTTCCCACATTTCTGGCTTTTGCTCTCAACTTTCCTCACCCATGTATAATTTCCTGCTCAAAGCACATTATTTGTTTCCTAAACATCTACTACATGTTTCAGAAAATGCATTTTTCATCTCATATGAAGTGGTCTCATCAGAATAAAATAAATATTTCTAAATGCTTTTATTTTCAGCTTATTAGTAGCCTATAGCATGTTCTGTTATGACTCACACAGCACCTCAGAAACTGACAGGAAATCAGAAAAATATTTATGGTAAACATCTACATAAACCTGCTCAGCCCTACCCTTCCAAAAACCATTCAGATGATAAAGACTTAGGCCAATCACACCCTTTCCAGTTGCTGAATTCAATCTCTCTCAGTTTCTCTCTTGGTATATAACTGAAGTCTGGGAATGGTTGTGCACACCAGGATCAGTCAAAAATCAAAGCAATGTATGACAAATTGTAACATAAACGATGACACCAGAAAATGATACCAAGCCTAGTAAATTCCAGATGTAAATTTGTATTTTTACACTGATGTAAGAATAAGTCCTCCTAAGTTCACAATATTATTACAAAATAATAATACTGGGGGATGGAGTGGAGGTATAGTTGGGAGTGAAGGCAGGGAGAGCCTTCAACACTCTAGGGAAACATGAAGTTCTTCCACTTATGATGACATTTCTTGATTTCTTTATCTTATGGGATGTCTATCATCTTTCTTTCAACGTAACATCACTAAAAGTGAATCCAGAATTTCAGGAAAAATAATTGTTTTTAAAAAGGTGTGTTACTGTTACATAAAAATCTCAAGAAAGGGTATTTTTAATGTAAAAATTTTTTTCATTAGTGTTTTTACATTAATCTTACAGCAGATTTCAATCAGATTGGCAGACCTATGCCCTGAAAAACATTGTTTTTCGCATGATTCATTTTCTACTTTGCTCTAAGAAGAAAATATTTGCCATGTGGTTTGGAATGCCCTATATAATTTGAAAAAAGAAACACTAGCATTTAATTTCATGTAAAGAATAAAAGGTATCTGGTTCATTTATTTGTTTAATGGAGACATTAAAATGTTTTTTTTTTTACTTGTACAATATAACCACTCTTTCTGTGTCTTTCCCTTGTTTCCTGCTTTTATTACATCTGAAAAAAATCAATTTAGATTTCAGTGGGAGGTGAGAAAATGACAACCTATATGGCTTAGAACAGTTAATATATGCATTATAAAAATTAGCAAAACTACTAGTTCCCTTTTAGGATAAAGATGTCAAGATTTTTTCTTTTTTTGTTGTTCTTCCATTTCAGCAAATATTGTGAAATAGCATCTTACCTTAACATTTCTAATGGATTGGTCTCATGCACTTGGTTGCCACACCTGGGACAGTCATTGCTGTCTTCAAAGTGTTGAACGATACAAGTCTTACAAACTAAGAGAAGGAAAAAAAAAAGAAAAAAAAAAACTTGAAAAGATCTAAATAATATTGCTTGAGTATGACCTAATGATACCTGGTAGCTACTTCAGGCATCAGAAATGAACAAGTATTATCTTAAAGTAAATAATTACAATGTATCTTATCCCCTTCTTGTTCCTCAAAACCTTAGTTAGTTCTGCTCTGCTGAGACACCAAGGTCAGCAGCACAGGTTGGACAAGCACTGCTTTAAATTATGAGATATTTTTGCTACTTAGAATTCTCCCAGCATCATAACACATGAAGCCTTAAAGAACCCTCAAAGAACAGGTTCTCTCAGAGAGCGTGTGCTGGGGAGCTTCAGCCCAGCAGAGCCCACCATCACCTCAGCTGATCTGAAAATGACTTACATACATCACTTCTGTTCCAGTGGTGTTGATTGCAGCTGAAAATACTGGTTTAAGTACTTATTGTAAGAGAAAAGTTCACAGAAGTTGTACACAGGTTCAAAGTGTTTCCCTTTTGATACAGTGCTTTCCAAAGCAATGGCAGAATGTACACTCAACATTTAATATTTAATAATGAAAAATCAGGATCATAACCATGGCAAGTATCAACAAACCCAAACCAAAACCAATGTGAATTTAAAAACCAATGAACTGAAAGTAAACTAAACAAGGTGCTACACTACTGTTGCTTCCAAATGATTAATTACAGACTGTAGATTTTAATGTCATTAATAAGAAAATGGAAGCCAAGCTGATGAGAACAAATATGCCTGCTATTATTACTGCACTGCAATGTTCTGGATGGAGATAAACTCTACCCTCTGCTTATTATTAATTCACCTACACCAAAATAAGAACTGCAAATTCATCAGTAAATGGACTGAAAAAATAAATGGACTGCTGTGACTGCAATATGCTTTCTGCTGAAACACTGTAATTTCTTTCATCAATTACCTAAAGAAGTATGAACATTTCTAAACAAGTTGGTAAATCCTAATTATAAGACAACTTTAGGAATCTTGTAATTCCTTTAAGAGACAAAGCCTGTATTTGTCTCTGCCTCAGAATGCTCAGAAGAGTTATGTCAAATCAGCTGATGCTGATAATGCACACATTAAAGCTCCATGTAGGTGTTTCTTCCAACTGCTTTAAAACACTAACTTAAAGACATTAACTTCACAGCCCAAGTTTCTCAAGGAATTGTGAAATAACACTTCTGTCAATTGAGCTTTTCAGCTGCAGCACCTGATAGCTCATAATCCTGGTATCCATATTGTGCTGAATACACAGGAGAAAGTGGATGGGTTAGTGGTGGGTGATGACAATACTGATGAGAACCACCAGGGCAAGAGTCACCTGCTATCTCAGAAATGTCATTAGTTGGAAACATCAATTTAAAGAGTGTGGGGGGAAAAGGGCTGAGGAGCAAGCATGATGATGAAATTGTGAGGTCTAACACAGATGCAAATTATGGTCATTTGGAAATTCAGCTGAAAGTCACTGAGGTAAGTAACAAAAGGGTTTGGTTTACTCTAGACCTCTTCTAACTTGACTTAATAGAAACTGAGCTTAAAGATAACTCTTGTTCAACAGAGTTTCATCTGCTAACTCCCATAATAAAGAAAGGAGCTAGTCTTTATTTTTAAAATTTTTTTGGTAAGCCTTCTGTCTGGCCTAAACAGCAGCATCTGTATAGAGTCTTTCTAGCCTGACACCAACTTAATATGTAAAGAATAAACCAAGTGGGAAAAGTCATAAAAATGTAATTGGAATTGGTCAATATTTTGGAATTGATAAGCTCAACCCCTAACCTTCTCTTATTTGGAAAATGGCCAGGCTGGATGAGGCTCTGAGCAACCTGAACGAGGGGAGGGTGTCCCTGCCCATGATAGGGGGGTCAGAACTAACTAAGGGTCTGTTCCAGCCCAAACCATTCTATGAATTTTTTTTTGCAATGGAGACTCAGAGAATTAGCACAAAAATTCTTCAAAAGGAGAAGGTGTTTCGTATCAATACCAGAGTGAAATAGGTTTTTTTTTTCCCATAAGCAATTAGAATTAGCCTCCTTCTGAAAGAATTTCCTTGCATTTTAGGAAAACTTTCTGAAATTCTTAAGAGAATTTAATTCCCTTCACTTGTTCTCAGGATCTCTGCTCCACTCATGTCAGAGAGGTTCTTGAAGTCTTGAAGAGATGACATTGTTCTCACTGCCTTGAAAAGGACTCATTGCTTTGTCTTGTAAAGATATTTTAAACTTGTGCTTCCAATTTTTTTTGTTTTGTTTTCCAAACTAAAGACAAATACGGTCTATCTGAGCTATAGCATTCATTTACATCCAGAAGAAATCTGAAATTATTGCTATTCAGAAGAACTCCATGCCATGGGATCAATAACTAACACACTTATTTAAGTCAGATAATTGACTCCATAAAACCTCCCAAACACTAAACACTGCTAAACATAAAGCATGCTAATATCCACAGTAATGTATCTTCAAGAAATATTTATAATATAGACCAATCTATGGAAAGGAACCGAATTCCTCAGTCTGAATACATTTTTGTGCTCTCTTTATACCCTTTTTTTTGAGAGGAGATGACACCCTTGGAAGGCATGCACGGTCCAAGAAAGGACCTAATGATTAATGAAGAGCTTCATTGCCGGTGTAAGAAAGGTCTTTGAGTAGAACATATACAGAGAAAACACCATAAGGAACCAAGCACCTTATTCCAGTCCCATATGGATGTTTCCCTATGCCAACAAACACACAGATCTGGATCGTGTGTTTGTACAGCCAGCTCAATACCATAAAAATCCCTTGAAATCATAAATCAATACTGTAGTAATCTAAAATAACTTTTGCTTTTTCTCATGTAGAGCTATGGTGCTATGAGGATTTGTCCACCAAAACTAAATGTGATTCACCAACAGCAATGCAAAGGTAAAAAATACACATATATTCTAGCATGCAAGAATAATGAACTGATACATGATACTCCTAGTGGGATCATCAACCAGTATTTTCCTGTATGATAGGTATAATCATCCTCTGTTACTCTCAATGTAAAACACTGAACATTTTTCAAAGCCTATCTCTTTGCAGTTTCAGAAAATGGGATAAAATCTAAGTATTGGGTGAAAAAGATAGGCAAAAAGGGAATCCTTAAACACAATTAAATTACAAATATAGTTAATTCATTAGGGAAAAAACCAAACTCCAAACCAAAACCCTTTAACGCTTTCAGTACAGATTAACAAAATAACATGGTTTCATTTGCTTTACTGTAGGTCATGGTAAGGTAGCAAAAACAAAAGAAAACAGCTTAACCAAAATGTACAGTTTGCAGAATTTTGAGGTATATGCTACACATGCCACTGAAATGATAACCTGAATTTCATAGTTGTACGATGACATTTCAGATGAGACACAATAAAAGTTAAACTCACAGAAGATGACTTTCCACAGCTGATAAAAGTACTTGTGTGACATATGCTAATTGGCTGGCAACCATAACAATGCTGTTTTCCAATACAGAGATATCTGGTTCACACTTTCTTTCAGATCTTTGTAATCAGATGAAAAATACAGATAGAAGTGTCAAGACTGTGCTGTATGTCACAAACAAACAAAAAAAGTACATGTCTTATGCATATGTACATACCCATGTATCCCTCCAGGTTACTGTTTAAATGTTGATTAATGAGGTACCTAAATAAAACTTCATATTGCACTTCTAAAATAAAATATTCTACAAGATAAAGTTTAATTAGTTAATTGTGGTACAAATTTTTTGTCAGAACTCATCCTTTGAATTCTTCCAAGGATTTCCTCTCTCCAAGTTAATCACTCTGATTCAGTGAGCAAACGAAGGGCACAGGATATGCACAGCTAGCGGAACATCAAATCCATCTAGTGGAACATCAAACCCATCTCAGTGATGGCACAGAGGTGTAATGAGTCATTTGGTATGTTTACTGAAGTATTTAATTATCTACCTTAAGCCTACTTTAAAAGCACTTAGTTTTAGGGAAAGCATTTGCTTAAAAAAAAGGACGGAAAACTTCAATTCACTTAACCACCCTTTTCAGAAACTATACAAGTGGGACTACTCCACTCTTAATTACAATTACCAGACACAGTCAAACTGGATTCTCTTCTGTTAAAAGGGAGAGAGAATTTCAGTATGTGATGACCAAGAAAGACTTTTTGTGTTGAAAACTATTTCAAAATAACATTTAGGCCCTGCTACATGCCATTGACTAATGCTTCTGCAGGAGAAGGAGTCTGAAAGCAGGTCAGCTTGCTCATCTGAGGGTGAGAAATTTTGCTGCAGTAAAGTTTTTTTGCTGTCTTCTATTGACAGCATAGGTTTTCAGCAAAATTTGAAAACCACTCTGGTTGAAAGATTATTTGATATTGAAAATTATATCTCTGGTAAATTTCCTGCAGGGAAGGACATTTCTGAAAGTTCCTAGACTGCCTTGGTTGGCAATTTCTTAACACAAATATTAGAGAGACCAACTAGAAGTAATGCACCTTTTGATCTCCTGTTCATAAACAGGGAAAAGCTGGTGACAAATACAGCCACAGAGAGCAGCTTGCCTTGAGGTGAGTTGAGGATCTTGAGGAAGGATACACACTTAAACAGCACAGTTAGGATTCTGAACTTCAGGAGATGGGACTTCAGCTTGTTTAAGCAACTGCTCATCAGATTTCCCAAGGAGACTATCATTAGAAAGAAACTCAGGAGAGCTGGCTGAGCTATACAGTCCACTGTACAGGGAATTTTGTCAGAATTGCTTAGTGAATAAGAATTGCTTAGTGCACATGGTTCCTTAATTAAAACGCAAAAGTAGATCATATTAGAAGTGGAAACAAGGATGGGAAACAAAAGGATATAAAATCACTACTCTGGCACTTAGAGACAAAAGTAGGAAAGTCAAGACCCAGCCATAGCTAGAACTAATGAGAGACATAAGGGAATTGTGTAAGTATGCTAGTAGCTGAAGGCAGATTAGACAAAATGTGCCCGTTAATGAATGAGGGAAACAGCTCAGGAATAGCGTATACAGAAAGGTTTGAAGTCCTCAGTATCTTTTTGCCTTGGTCTTCACAGGCAGAGCTTGATCCCAGATCTCCCTGCATACCAGCATGATTTGGGAAGGAGAGGGATGATCAACAGCCAAGGAGCAGCAGGTTAGAGCTTACTGAGAAAGACTGGATGTATGTAAATCTACAGGCCAGGTAGGATTCACTAAGATCACCTTAATCATGGTGATTATGAGAGGTACCCAATGACTAGAAAAGGGTAGTGTGTTTAATACTAAACCTTTAATAAAGAGGGGAAGGATGACCCAGGGAAGTACAGCTAAACAGCCTCCTCTGGCTCACTGGGAAGAGGGCAGATTACATCATGTCCCTTGGAGTCAATTTCCAACTGTGTGAGGGACAAAAATGTAATCAGGAAGTGGCAATAGCAATTTGCCAAAAGCAGATCATGCTAGAGGATGGCAGGTGATGTAATAACAGCTTGTACCATTGGAACAGCAGCTACCGGAGGGACAGAGCCCGTCTTCTTGGGAGTGGCAAATAGTACCACAAGGAGCAATGGTCACATGTTGACATTTGGCAGGACATTCAGAAAAATTGGATAAAGACTGTAGCACTGGAAATGGTTATTGAGAGAGGCTGTGGAGACTCCATGCTTGGAAATTCAAGTGTCAAGTACACAGACATGGCTTGACCTGGTAGAGTGCTGGCAATTAACCTGCCTCCTGCATGAAGTTGGCCTAGACAACCTCCAGATGACCCTTTCAACCAACATTTCTACGATTGTGTAAACAGTCTGTTATTTTCTAAGATACTAAAGAATGTTCTTGAGGAAATTTGTGTTTTTCAAGTTTTGTAAGTGCGCACTCTACTAAACAACGGAGTGACTCAGGAGACAGACGATGGGACATGCCCTTTAGCTCACATCCAGCCTGCTTCCATCTGTAGTTCCCAAACATCCTTGACAACTGTGTAACAGACCGGAATAAAAGGTCTCAGCCCATAAGACAAAACCATTCTGTTGGAAGTAGCAAAAAAGAAATGAAGTACTGAATTTGCAGACTAAGTAATTTTGCAGTAACATAACCACTTCCTTCCCAACAGATAGGAAAGTTTGCACTTCTGCTACCTGAGTTGCACTTAGGTTTCCCAGTGAACAGTCGAGCTATCTGTCCAACATTTTCAAAAGCCCCATCAGAAACATCTCTCATTTCTCAGAGCAAGACTTTACTTAATATTTCCCAGCAGTGCAGAATAGGTGAATTAACTGCTAATTCCGTGCTTCGGTTACCACTGATCACATTAGTTCCCCTATGATCACTGGAGAACATCTATGTCAATACATGCTTTTCATCTTGTCCAGAGTAATACATTGTACTCCCAGTATCTAATGAATTTATGCTGCTTCTTCAACCACTAATATCTGCAGATTTAGATCATTTGTACAACACTGTTTTCAATTATGGCAATTAGCAAGTACAAGACAAATACCAAAGGACAGTTAAAATCATTGTATTCTGTGGTATCTACTTGGACAATAATGAAGAATCATACCTGTATGGTACCATACCTGTACTTGAAAAAAAAATTACAACTCAAAAAGATTAAATATTTTCTACAAGATAATTTATCAGAGTACCTTCCTGAATTCTGCCATCACCTTTTCTTCTGATGTATAAGATTTGCATATCACCACTTTTTTCAAGTTTTTTATTTTCCTTTCCCTCATTGTAAGCTTTGTATTTTGGCAACTGTAACTAGATTTTGTTTTAAAGAAACACCACCTTCTTTCCCGCATTTCTACTTAATGACCCAAATGTGTGGTAGTTTTTCTGTGAGGAGATCTGTGTAACTACATGGCAGCTCAGTAAAATTCACCTGCTCTAATCTGGGAACTAGGCTGTAACAGAGCTGGCTGAGCGAAGAGCTCACAAACTACAAAAGAACAAAAGAAGCAAATGCTGCTGAGAAGAGAATGCTCCTTCTGCCATTACTGTTTTGTAACATGAGTGAAAGTAAATAAATAAACAAACAAATAAATTACATAAACAAAAAGACACCATAATAAAAGAAGTTTTTTCTTAAATCTGAACTGATTTCTGATGTAATTATTTTCCCGTCACCCCAATCTTTTAAAAGTTACTAATATTCATTAAACTTCAACCATAAAAAATTATCTAATACTGGAATTTTTCCAGTTTCCTAAAAGGGAAAGAGAATTTAATAATATATTTACCTCTCTCTAATAAATTTACCTCTGTTAAGTACCTCAGTCTTTTCTTGATTCTTTGTCACTATTTTCACTCTGTATCCAACAAAGGATGAAGATCCTCCTTAGCAGTCCTTTTCTTAATCATGTATTTATAGAAACATTTTTAATTGTCTATTATGGCAGTAGCCAGATCAAGCTCTGGTTGGGCTTTAGCCCTTCTAATTTTCTCTCTTCATAATTTCACAATATCCTTGCAGTCCTTCTGGGTTGACTGCCCCTTCTTCCAAATTCATAAACTCTACTTTTCTTTCTAAGTTCTAGACAAGGCTTTCCGTACAGCCAGGCTGGTCACCTTCCCTGCCAGCTCATCTTTCTGCACATGGGGACAACCTGC
Organism: Dicrurus megarhynchus; assembly: GCA_013399195.1. Classification (NCBI taxonomy): domain Eukaryota; kingdom Metazoa; phylum Chordata; class Aves; order Passeriformes; family Dicruridae; genus Dicrurus; species Dicrurus megarhynchus. The sequence goes on from VXAD01012520.1 coordinate 750,039, forward strand.
TCCTGTGCCTTTAAGACTTCCTTCTTAAAGCACATACAGCCTTCCTGGACTCTTCTGCCCTTCAGGACTGCCTCTCCAGGGACTCTGTCAACGAAGCTCCAAAATCTGCCCTCCAGAAGTCCAGGGAAATGGTTCTGCTAAATGCCCTCCTTACTCCTCTGAGAATTGGAAACTATCTTTTTGTTATTGTTGTGCCCAAAGACGTCCTCCAACTGTCACATCACCCACCAGTCCTTCTCTGTTCACAAACAGCAGGTCCAGCAGGGCCTCACTCACCAACTATGTCACGAAGATATCTTCCACCCACTCCAGGAACCTCCTAGACTGTCTTCTCTCTGCTATTTCCAGGAGGCATCTGATAAATGGAAGTCTTCCTCTAAAACAAGTGCTAGTGATTGTGAGACTTCCCTCAGCTGCTTATCGAATGTTTCATCTGCTGCTTCATTCTGGTTAGGTGATCTGTAACAGACACCCACCACGGTACCTGCCTTGTTGGCCATTCCCCCCAGTTCTTACCCATAAACACTCAACTCTACCATCACCATCACTAAATTCTAGACACTCAAAACACTCCCTAATGCACCTGCTGCTATCCCACCAGTTCTCCTTCCTTGCCTATCCCTTCTGAGGAGTTTTATAGCCATCCACTGCAGCCCTCCAGCTGTGTGTTATCCCACCATGTTTCTGTGATGGCCACTGCATCATAGTTTTCCTGCTGCACAGTGGCTTCCATTATTTTAATTCTCTGTGTGCTTCATACAGTAGGGATGTAACACCAAACTGTAAAAATTAACAGGGAAGACAATAACAACTGCAAGAACAGCACTGCACAGAAATGACTGGAAATGCCAAGACAAGACTTTTGATATTTATTAAAGGTTTAAAATGGAAAATCTACCAGAAGACATACAGTTCCCTTTACTCTTCTTTCAGAAGACTTCAAATGTTATTTGAAAAGATGCCAAATTCTCAAGAAGGTCCAGTGAAACTACTGCCTATTCAGGAATAAATGTAAAAAAATATAGCATGTAAATAAGTCTGTGAAAGTAAGATGACAGAGTCTGACAGGACCATTCATACATTTAATATAACTCATACATGCCAATGTTTTAGATGTAGTAGGAGCAGAAGACAACTTAAACAACTTTTCATGAGATAGTTTCATTGAAAGAGATCTACTCCCTAAGTAAATATTTTGCCACCTTTCAAGTATTTCTCTGCATTGTGCCATGAAACTCATTAGAGAGATATGTGCCAGTACTGACCAAACTAGTGTATCCATCATACACACTGCCAACAGACATGTTAGCTTAAGTTTCAGAAGCATGGTTATATTATCAAAAGAGCACACCTGACCTAATGATCTCACCTGTGATCAGACAGGCCACAGTGATACAAGTTTGGTGTTAGAGCCAGCACAATCACCACTAGCTTAGGGGAAACAAAAGGGTCTCTGTACTCTGCAAGGTGTTCAGCAGAGCTGACATACCCTCACAGAATGGGTCAGGTTGGAAGAGATCACAGTGGGTCATCCGGTCTCTGCTCAAGCAGGGTCATCCCAGAGCATGTGGCACAGAATTGCATCCAGACTGCTCTTGAATTCATCTCCAGTGAGGGAGACTCCACACCCTCTCTGGGCAATCTGTTCCAGTGGATGGTCACCCATACAGTAAAGAAGTTCTTTCTCATGTTCAGGTGGAACTTCTGTGCATCAGTTTCTGCCCGTTACCTCTTGTTCTATTGGTTGGCACCACTGAGCAGAGCCTGTCTCCATTCTCTTGACCAGCCTTTAGATATTTACACACCTTAATGAGGACCCCTCTCAACCACCTCTTCTTGAGCCTGAACAGGCCCAGCTCCCTCAGCCTTTCCTTGTAAGAGAGGTTCTCCAGATCCTTGATCAACTTAGTACTTTCTGCTGGACCTGTTCCAGGAGCTCTGTACCTCTCTTGTACTGCACACAGTTCAAGATGACCCAGACTGCAGATCAGTGTTTAGGAAACTCCAGAAGAGACTGGATTAATTCAGAGTGTATAATGTAAAAACTCAGTGAACAAAAACAAGCACAGTGGTCATATTAAACACATTAACACTTCAAGAATATATAACTTGTGAAAGAGGGACTATTTTGCAAAGTACTACTTACAGGTATGGAGGCACTCTGTTACTGTAGTTGGTTTGATGAGATAGCCTTTACAGATATAGCAGGTGATATGAGGATTGAAATCTTTCACCAAATGCTTCCTCTGAGTAGCCATTCGTGGGGCAGGAAATACTGGCAGAGTGCTTGGGGCCAGAGAAGCAAGTCTGAGAGGGATCGATGTCCACAGTTCACAAGAGCTGTGGCGCTGCTCTGTGCAACTGGACTTCTCCAGGCATTTGATCTTAATTCCGCAGGTCTCACTGAGACATAGCTCATAACTCCTGCTCCTGGGCCGGGCGAGTCATTTTCCTACCTGTAACACACGTGGAAAAAGAGAACTGTGTGAACCTGGCCGGACAGCGGCGATGCCCCGGAGGACCAGTGTCGCCATGAACTTGGCAGCGGCACGGGGCTGTAATTTACATAAGAGCAGCCGCCGCGCGCCGGCAGCCGAGGTCCGAGGCCGCGCCCCCCGCCCCACCGGGCTCCGGCGGCCGGCGGGACGGGCTTGGGGCCGCGGTGACAGGTGCAGGGGCCG
>VXAD01012520.1:752757-783942 GCA_013399195.1 Dicrurus megarhynchus
GGCGCCCGGCCCGCGCCCTCGGCCCCGCACCCGCTGGGGCACCGGCGCCGTTTCTTAAAAATAACTTCAGCTTCTACCCGTGGAGGGGTGAAAATTTCTCCAGCCCACAAACGCAAACACTAAACACTGCAGTAAGTTAGCCCAAATCCCTGAAACAGGGGAAATACGTGTGCTTCTCTCGAACCGGGACCAACTAGCCAGCGGCTTAGCACGAGTGAAAGCTGTCTCCGTGGCTCAGTGCACCTGCTGTTTGCCCCCCTAGTCACAGAAATCCATCATATTACCAGGTAATTATCCATAAAACTAATGCTGCCTTAATTTTCCAATTGTACTATTTCTAGAAAATTTCTTTTATACCGCTTTTAACAGTAATGATGGAAACATAAGGAGACATTTCCTGTATCAGCTGCAATGCCACCACATTACCTGCCACTGTTTTAGGTCTTTACTTTTCTGCTCTGCATTTCAAAATAAATGCTCATTTTGCACTGGCCCTCCAGTGCACTCTCCCTTTCATCCATGTGTAAGTGCTGCAGCAGCAGAAGGTTTTAATAACTTTGGCCTGTTTCTGCCATCCACTCCTACTGCTGTAATATTTACCAGGCAATAGATCTCCATTTACATCAATTCAATTGCTAGTCTGAGTCAGGTGCATCAAAAACTGCAACAATTAAAGTTACAGTGCAATGATGAATGCATGATAAACCAGACAGAGAGCAATTCAACAGAATGTGAATGATTTTTCCTGATAAAATGTTCATCTTCTATGAGGTTATTTGTCCACAACAGGAACAGAAGTTTATATAGGTAAAAATCTTTTGAAGCAGCAAAGAACCATAGAGTATCCTGAGTTGGAAGGAACTCACAAGGATCATCAAAGTCCAACTCCTGGCCCTGTACAGGAACATCCCAAGAATCACACCATGAGCCTGAAAGCATTGTCTAACTGCTTCTTCAACTCTGTCAGGCTTGGTGCTGAGACCACTTCCCTGGGGACCCTGTTGCAGTGCCCAACCACCCTCTCGGTGAAGAACCTTTTCCTAACATCCAGCCTAAATCTCCCCGACTCAGCTTCATTCCCTTGTGTCCTGTCACTGGTCCCAAGAGAGAACAGATCAGTGTCTGGCCCCCCGCTTCCCCTCAGGAGGAAGCTGCAGACTGCTATGAAGTCTCCCCTCAGTCTCCTGCAGACAGAACAAGCCAAGTGACCTGAGCCGCCTGCTGCTCATAAGGCTTCCCCCCTCTAGGCCCCCCCACCATCTTCATAGCCCTCCTTTGAACACTCGCTAACAGCTTTAGATCTTTCTCATATTGAGGTGGACAGAACTGCCCCCAGCACTCAAGGTGAGGCTGCACCAGTGCAGAGCAGAGCGGATCAGCCACCTCCCCTGACTGGCAGGTAATGCTGTGCCTGATGCACCCCAGGATTCAGTATAGTTTAACAGAGTTGTGTTTTGATGGTTTTGGCTTTCTACTGTCAACCGTTGTTTTTGCATTTTTATACCATAAAGCACACACAGACAAGTCACAGGCTAAAGAAAACTAAACAGAGAAAGAGACAGCAAAGACTATATACATCTCATGGGAATATTTTCATTAGTCACATTCAGTCAGTTTAGTAGAAATTGATGTATTTCAGAATGTGCAAAAGAGTGGCCCTGCTCCAATGGAGTTTGATACAGCATTATTAAACTTATATACATGCATTTAAAACAAGCAACTACTGATGATCTCCTGGCTGTTTCCAAATCACTGCATCTGGTAAGGTCTGTTTTAAAACTAAACTGTATTCTAAGTGAGATTTCAAAGCATAGTTTATCAAGTGTCCTGTTTGAAATAAAAGAACCCAACATTTTCTAAACAAATTAATCAGCTAGGCTCATGTTTACGCAGCAATGGGCACACAATATTCTATTCAAGCACATTTAAAAACTCAGTTATGTCATTTATTATACTGTGTAGCCCATGCAGTAATGCTCACACAGCAGTTGGGATACTTGCAAACACACACAACTGGTATTGATTCCCGTAAGTCATACTGAAGTCCCTCTTTTAAGGACAACCAGTCCCACGCCAGGTAAGTGATAGTGTACATGACAAATTCTTGCCTCATCTCTCCACAATGCAGGATCTCAGTCCTGCTGGTACCAATATTTATGAGATGCTGACTGACGGTGATGAAAGCTGAGGCTTTCAGCACCTTTCCAGACCACAACATAAAGAGAAGCAGCACAGAAGCAGCTCACATTTCATTATCAGAGGAAAGTAGATCCTTAAATACTTACACTTTATATCATCAGGAAGCAAATTATGTTAATAAATGCTTATGAATTAATTATAATTTCAAAGATAGTTAACTCCTAGCACTGCATGCAACAGGTATATTTAAAAATACAGGTCCATGTAAGTGATGTGAGCATTTTGATCTACTTATAACAGTTTAAAGGTAACAAGAATAGTGCTTGAATCAAACAAGGCAGTAATTTCATACTATGAAAGAAACAGAATTAAGAAATGAACTGAGCTCATCAGAGTAAATATATGTCATGTATTAGTGACAGGAAACATGGTATGACAGAGAGGGTGATTATAGGCCTCAAATGAGAGATGAAAATACAGCTGCTCTCATTTTTCTGTGTTTCTTAAACTTTTGACTTTCTCATCAACTGACTTTTATTCAGCAGTCCTCAGTGTCCTCTAACACAGTGCTTACTTTTTTTAAAAGCCAAGTCCTTTTTCACATATGAGTTTTCTTAACACATAGAAAATAAAGGCTGCTTTCTAAGTATTATCAACCTTGAGGAATAGTTTCTTGAAATCCCTAAAGAACTACTGTATCATCCTGCTGTGAAACAGAGTAATTGCTCACCTTAATATGAATAAAATGTATCTTTTTAAAGGAACAACCAGGACACACAAGAACTTGTGAACTCCAACCATTTCATGAAAGTAGTTCTAATACTTTTTGAAATATACCAATTTTTGATGCCAGCTTCCAAGTAAATTTCAGAGACGAAATAAACATTGGTCAATAAAGCCAAATTCTCAGCAACATTTGAAATGAGTGCATAATTCTAACTTTGCCAGAAGATCCACATTGGTACAATGTCACCTCCTTATTGAGCTACTCCGGAGTCTGTTTCTAGGCAAGTCTCCAACTACCCTCCAGTCATCCTAAGAGTTACTTGTATTTTGTAAATAGAAGAATTACTGGGGCACATCTGAACTAGGAAATGAACAAAACAAAAAATCCTTAATTTTCTTAATAGAAATTCTGTAGCAATCTGAATGACATTTAGAGAGAACCACAGTATTCATCTTCACTGAATACTGATTCTCTAGACATCTCATGTAAATGCCATTCTACAGCTTTTAAAAACTTGAAAACTTCACAGAATTCCTTAGTTTGGAAGACACCTCTTGAGATTGTCTAATCCAATCCTAAAGCAGGTTGTCCAGGACTGTATCCAGCTGGGTTTTGATTATCTCCACAGATGGGGCTGTACACATTCTCTGGGCAATCTGTTCCAGTTTTGATCACCTTCATAGTAAAAAAAAAAATGTTTTCTTGTTATCAGATGGAATTTAATGTGTTTCAATTTGTACCAATTACCTCTTTTCTTGTCAGTGGGCACTACTGAGAACAGTTTGACTTCTACATCTTCATTCCCTCCCATCAAGGAATTATATATGCTGAAAAGATCCCCTTGAGAATTTTTTTTTCTGAGCTGAGCAGTCCCCAAACTCTCAACCTCTCCTTATATGAACAATGCTCCAATCCCTTAAACATCTTTGGGGCCCTGTGGGCCCTTTGGGGCCCTGAGACTTGCTTCATGTCCGTCTTGTTCTGAGAACTGGACACAGCACTCCACGTGTCACCTCATCAGTGCTGCACAGAAAGGAAAATCAACCTCCCTCACACTGCAGGCAACTTAAAATTTACTCAGGTAGGAAGAAGAGATCACATATAACCACTCTGAGATCTCTTATTTCCAATGTTAAATTCCCAATCAAGTAGAACATTATCTGGAATAGAACACTAATTGGGTTGGCAGGACCTTTGGACACCATCTGATCTAATGCCTTTGCTCAAAGCAGGTCTAATGGTAAAGTTAATTCAGATTGCTCAGGGCTTCATCCAAAGAAAGTCTGAGTATATCTAAGGATGGCAATTACACAACCTCTCTAGGCAACCTGCCTCAACCCCTGACTATCCTCATTGTGAATTAATTTTTTTGGGTCCATTTGGAATTTTCCTTGCTCCATCTTGTATACTTTCCATACATATGAATAATTTACTAGCACCAAGTAAACTTAACTCTCACTGCCATTATCAAAGTCTTTGTCATAATCTTGGGATCATGTGACATATTTATTTGCCTTTCAAGCAAAGAGTACTAATGTTGTTTATCATATAAAAAATAGTATTATGCTCAGTGAGAAAACTACCTTTGATTTGATGGGAAACAATAGGAATTAGGCTATTCTTATCCCCATCACTCACTAGCGAAAATGATTAGCATTGAGGTTTTGCATTTCTACCACGAGGGTTTTTCTTCATCCCTACTGAGCTCTCTATAAGAAGCCATATATGGCACATAATAGCACTTCTGGGATATATATAGCATTTCTTAACGCTTACTCTTCTTTTATAGCCTAAAGCAAAGTAGCAAAGCAGGTTGCAAAAGGCCAACATCTGTATTATTAGGCCATTGACAAATACGTAAACAAGAAAAATGCATTCAAGAAACACTTCAAGAGAAAGGTAAAATTGTGTCACACTGTGTTCCAACTGTGTTCAACTAAATTACAGGAACTTTTAAAAAGTAAGAGAAATTGTAAAGTTCCTACACACTTTATAATAATTGGCTGCTAGTAAAGAAGAGACACTCAAATAACTGACTCCAGCAAGGCAAAGATGAGCAGATCTGTATTGGTAAACATTTCCTTAGCACACTAAAATACTGGGCAGCCATAGCACACACTGTCTCTTCCCAGCTAGGGAAAGAGAAAACAAGAAACAAGGTCACAGCAGTGGGAGAGGGAGACCGCCAGTGCAAGGAAAAGAAGTCATAACTCTGAAACAAAATTGAGTAGAAATTGTCACAAGCATGAAGGAGACAATTTAACTTTAGTCACTTGTATGCAGAGGTTGAAGGGAAAAAATATCTGGTTTAGAAGATATTATTAACTGACCATTAAACATACTGAGTGAAGATCTTGGGACCAGTTTGACATATCTCCCTGGAAACAACAAATTTAAGAACCGTGATTATAGTCTTCAGAGGTATTGCAAATTTAAAAACACCAATCTATCTCAGCAGAATCCAAACTTTTCAGCCAAAAGCAGCTGTAGACTTAAGTGTGATGGGCATATTTTTAAAAGGTATTTTCCTTCTGTTTCCTTGATTATTTTGTCACTGTTCTGGATTTTTATTTTGAAGAATAGTTTTAATAGGCATGATTACATGTATCAGACACAAATATATTAAGAAACTTCCCAGAGGAAGTGAGACAAACTTACAAAATTTTAGTGACCAAATTGTCTATTCAGTTACCCCAGTGTCCAATGTGTGAACTGTGATCAGCTGTTGGTTTCTGATTTTTTTGGGTTTTTTAAAGCATGGTACAGGTATAGACAGCCATGTAGCCAAGCTGATTCTTCATGTGAGAATGACCTACCTGACATTTTGGCTTTAAAGGCAAAGATTCTTTGTTATAGTATAAAACCTTGTATTGTTCCACAACAGCTGTTTGTTTTTTTTCATAGGTAATTGATTTTTGGTGAAGTGGGGTTTGCCTTTGAAGCATCAGAGACTGCTCACAGGGAGTGATGGAACAGCAGGAGGTTTACAAGATATAAACCAAAGAGGCTTCTGTGCCTCCATTTGCCTGTGTGCTTGGTTAAAAACCAGTGGTTTGGTTAAACTCCACTGTGGTGGAGTTAGGATCTCTGGGCAACTAAAATACTGGTGGTATCCTCAACCTCTCCTGGTTTTATCTCATGGCATGCTAACTTCCATGCACTTTGGTCTGCTGTGTTACACCTCCTTCACCTTTTTATGGGGTATTGAAAAACCTGTTTGGTGGTTCTTGGTATGTTCTGTAGGCTGCAATGGAGCAGGCATTATTTCAGTTGCCTGTGATTGTGGAGAACCACATGGCATGACCAAAGTAGTCTTTTACAGTCCTATTCTTTATATAAATTTCTAGCAATTCTGTATAAGTACAGAAGCTAGCAAGTCTGTGTAAGTAGAGCATGTAATGGTGGTGTGCTTTGGTAACATCTTAAAGATGCATAATTTGAAACAATTGCCTTGGTTCTTAATCAGTTTTTCTCCCTGCACCACGAACATCTTGCATAATCAGAATTACATTTTTGGTCTCCAGCCATTTACTTCACTTCTACTGGAGAGTTTGTTAGACTGTCTCTGAATCAATGGAAATCACACCTGTATTGCCATTTCTATTGTTGTATAATCTCCAATACTTCTTAACTATTTTACCTATTGCTATCTGATTATATGCTTCTGCCAGTTCAGTTTCCTTTTGCTCTGCTCTCTACAATAGTATCACCTGCTTATTCTGAGGCTTCTCCAGAGAAAATCTGCTCTGGAATGAATGCTACTTCAAATCTCCTGGCTATTCCACAATGGGAAAAAATAAATCAATCAGTGACACTCAGAGCTACATTACCAGAAAAATTCCAGTGGTGTACTCATGCACAGGCCAGCCTTAAACAGCTGTTGTCTGCCTGGGCAAGACTGTGTCTCCTCCACAGACTTCCAGGATCTGTAGGTCATAGAGAAAACACTTTGCCAATTCAATGTATGTATCCTTCCAGGGGAAAAGTATTTCCATAACAGTATGAACATAGGTTTCAAGTTTGCTAATCAAGTCACAATGTAGTCTATGCTTTTTCACAAGGCATTCCAATGGCTACTTGCTATAATTCTACTACTTTAAAAAAAAAAAAATCCTTGTTTCTGTCAGTAATATATGTCCTCTTCCATTCTATGCTGCATTTTGTACCTATAATATATAAAAATACCTATTATATATAATAGATATTTTTCCCACTCTTTTTTCCCCCTTAAACTATCAAAGCCATTTACATCAACATATACACCTCAGCTAAAAAATTACCTGAAGTCTTCAAATAGTTTTATAGAGTGTCATCTCTCAATTTCCATGAAATTAAAAGACAAATGAAAACAATGAAAACAAACTGTAAGAAGCCTCCAATGACTCCAACCACAATTGTTACTAACAGATTTTGTTTCTTACAGTTGAAAACTGGCAGGAATGCAAATCAAATTGTATCACACATGTCAAACAGCTTCACAATTATGCAATCAACTTGCACTGCAAATTAAAAGCAAGACTTGCTACTAGATCTTAAGTCAAAACAAATTTAACATGTCAATAAGCTCAGCAAAAGCATTTCTCAACAAATCTACTTATGTCTGTTATGATGGCAGAACCAGAAAACAAAGAGGCTTGAAAGGAAATAGAAAAGTAGAGACCAAATTGCCTCATCTTCTACAAGACAAATTAATGACATTCACAATGTCTTAGGGAGTCAACTACTCTACTTCAATCAATTTTCAACAGGAGTTCTGTTTCCAGCTCTCTCAAGAATAAAACCTTTAACTTAATAACACAATGTTGGATGGACTCCATTTCATTTGAACTGCATGGGACTCATTCATGGGAAATGTCACTTTGTCAGTCCATTAAAACAGTCAGCTTCATCTGAGAAAACCTAACACAGATACTTGTGAATTTGATTTTAACTTGTAAAATAGGGAATGTTTGTTCTGGGTAAACTAAGAAAATAGGGGGCAGACTGAGACACCAAGCTTCACATCCTCCTAAGATCTTTTTTGACAGCAATTTAGTATATATATGTATATAGAGAGTCAAAGTCTGTGCAGCAACATTTTCCATGTGATCCTGTCCATCCAAGCATATGACCATAGTCACTGTGGAATTTGGCCTACTGAGTTAGATAAAAAACTTCGCAGGAGAAAAAGCAAAAAATAAAAGTTCTTTATGTATTTTAGATGTTTATAACAGTTCACATTAACAAATGAGAATCACTCCATATAACATTTCACTGAAAGCATTATCTTGAAATCTAATAATTTTTATCCACTATACTAATGGAAAAAACTAAGCAAAACTGATACATTTAGGTGATTCTTCATGTGAATAATGTACTAGTTTTGAGGAGAGACAAACTCAGAATTCTGGCCAGAACCTATTCTCAAGTGAGCAATCAGCCCATAACTTGCCATCATCTGCCAGTTCTGCAGTGACATTAGCTTAGGAAGTTGACTGCTGGTTTGCCCAACCTCAGTTCCATGACTGCACAAAACCAAGAAAGCCTGCATAAATGGTGTCAGCATCTGACATTATCATCACTGAGTTTTCTAAAGAAAAGATGTATAAAACAATTCTCAAGTATGCAAAATAAGTTTGATTTTTTCTTTTTTTCTTTTTTTTTCTTTTTTTTTTTTTTCAATTACAAATTCCTGGCCTTCAGACTCTGCCTGCATGCAAACAGCATATTCTTGGTTTATGTGCATTTAATCAGACTGAGCACAAAATCAACCAAAAACTGTGAGACCATGTTTACCATCCCTGCATCTTGAACTTCCTCCTGTAGTACTTGTAAGTCTGGGTTCAGTGCAGCGCTAATGAGATCATGTGGCTTTTAGCTGAGTATGCTGTGGCAATTTGGACTCCCTGTTTTTAGGGCTCTCGACAGAGCAGGGCTGAGTCCCTCTCAGAATACAAAGAATATACACAATCCTGCTTTTAGAAAATTGTACTGCCTGCTGAAGCTCATTTTCACATTTCTAACTTGTCCAGTCTCATAAACTAGACATGATTGTAGACTACTTTGCTAGAAAATTCTGTAGGAAGAAAATGTTGGTGAGAAATGTAGCTAATACTTCAGGAGATTACACACTTTTGAGTCTAAAATGAATTCTTAAGCATACCAGTACAGGCAAAGCCCTCCTAGAGATCAAGATTTTTGAATAAAACAAAATAATATCTGCTTTGATCCTTAAATATATAATGGCACTTAATGAGAACATCTGAAAAATGTACAAATTGGATCATTGCAGTAAGAATCTTGGTTTGTATACAGAAAAACAGATTTTTATTTCCTCCTCAAAAAGAATCACAATCTTGCTGAACTCACTACATTCCCCTGCAGGGATATCTATACTTAAATGGCAGGTTAACTATATTTATATTACATCTTTAGGCCTGGATTGTATAAATATTACTATCTTGCTTCAGTGTGCATGCCCAGAGTCCATGCAAGCCTACAGTCCTCATTAAATGCGGGATTATCAGCTTTCATCAAGCTTTGTGTGGAAGTCCATGCAGCAATGTACAGATACATGTAACAGTCACCTCCTTATATCTTACAAAGGTGTATAAAATTAGCACAGAGCATACATCATTCTTTGCTATTGTTTCATACCTCGCTGCTATTTCTAATCTGTATTGCAAGAGTTCCAATTTCTATAGTGACTGTCAAACACTAATAGATTCTGTGAGATGAGATTTATCACAGATGTAATAGCTCAGCTTCAGGTTGCCAGCTGCCTTCTCTTTTCACTGTATCAACATACTCGAAAAAGCACAAACATACCCTAAACATTTTTACTTGCAGAATTTTTCACATTTTGTAACGAACTGAGCTCCCGTAAATGTTAAATACATTTCAAGAACGGTTTTCTAAAGCAAATGATAAACTGTGCTAAAGATATCCAATTTCTGACCTTTCTACATTACTACAATCTGTATGCATTTTACTGAATTTTTTTTAGATGTGACTATTTTCTTCAGTGCTGTAATAACTTTAGGTTCTAGAGGCGTAAAGCTAGAAGGCTTCACCTCTCAATTTATATGGCAAATCTCACTCCATTCCTTCATCTAATCTCCTTGGGAAGCTTTTAAGAATAAAAGGCATAATACTCTTAAAATTATTTCCCTTTATCACAAATGCATAGATGGGAATATGAAACTTTGACAAGGTATTTGGCTTATGAGAACTTGTTGATACATGTAACACACAGTCTGCTCCTATCATTATCATGCTGTCTATTTAATAATTCACATTTAAATACAAGACCTCAGCTGCCACAGCTCAGTAGGAATAAAATTAAGGCGATTTACATTTTTTCCTGCTCAGAAATCTGGAATTCTGTCTAGTGTTTTATCCTGTGTCTTTTAAACTTGTCAGAAACACTGGTACCAACATAACCCTCTATCAGTCAGGAACTAAAATATGTATTTGGGGGCTGTGTCTTCCATTATGCATCAACTTACCTAAATCATGACAGAAACCATTGTTACAAAATATATCTAAAAGAGATACTTTCAAACACAGACTGGCAATTTACAGTTTTACCTGATATATTTAAAATCTATTGTACAATTTTCTTCACTTCATCTGTTTTTCTTCACATTTGTACCAGTGAAGCAATACCTTTCCCTTGCCTTTTTTTATATACCAGTGAATAGTACAAAAAACTCGAGAACAGTTGAAAACTGTCAAGATGAGGTACTGAAACTGCTTTCTTACAATCCTGTTTTATATTAGTGTCCCTCAGTCAATAAGGACAAGCTAATGAATTTCAGTAGAGAGACTCAACAATACTCCTGAAAACTAATGCTTTTGGTACAATTAATGTGGTGCTAACAAAACCACATATCAAAGATAACCATAAAGAAGAGAAATGGAAAGTATACTGTTTTGTTGTAGATAGATTACATCCAGTCACTTTTTTGAAGAAGGAAAAAGTAGCTCCACAGTTTGTCTGGATTCTAGGAACACCTAGAATCTTTACATACAATTTTTACTCAGCATAAAAGTCAATTTTACTAATTTGTTACAGCAAACATCCTTGCTATGAACATGACCTTTCAATGATGTTATTGTCCAAATCATTGTCACTGATGTAAACAGGAGCCAATTTAAATGGCACTTAATGGCCAAAGAACAGTAAACTTGTAGCCACTTACAAGAATACTGTAATTTATTTAGCACAGACAAAAGGTGATGGAGATCCCTACTTCTTTGATAAGTGTGTTTTTCCAAAACCGCAGACACAGAAATTTTAGTCAGTGAAGATGCAAATATTTACTATAAAAAGTGAAAGGTAAATGCTGCTCTTAGCACATAATTTTCTCTCCTCTGTTCATGTTTTTGTCATACAAAGTGCTTGAACGGCCACTAAAGTGATTAAGGGATTGGAGCTTCTGTCATATGAGAAGAGGCTGAGAGAGCTGAGGTTGTTTGGCCTTGCTCAGAGCGGGTTCTAGGCAGTGTCTATGAATACCTGATGGGGGAAGTAAGTAAGACAGAGCAAGAGACTTCTCAGTATTGTCCAGTGACAGGACAGAGGCAATGGACACAAACTGAAACATAGGAAATCCCATTTAAACATTAGGGAAAAAATCTACTGTGAGGGTGAACAAATGTAGAATCCATCTACACACAGACAGACGGAGAGAGAGAGCTGGGAGTGTTTAGCCTGCAGGAAAGAAGGGTCAGGGGAGACGTTACTGTCTGTAAATTCTTGATGGAGGAAGGAGTAAAAAAGACTGAGAAAGAATCTTCTCAGTGGTGCCCAGTGAAAGGACAAGAGGCAATGGGCACATATTGAAACATGGGAAATTCCACTTAAACATCAGAAATAGGCGATTTTTACCGTGAGGTTGTTGGAACACTGGAATTGTTTGCCCAGTGGAGCCTCCATCATTGAAGACTTTCAAAACCAAACTGGATAAGGTCATGAGTAATCTCCTCTATCGATCCTGCTTTAAAAAGGGGAGGTGGAAGAGATGAGCTCCAGAGATCCTTTCCAACCTCAATGATTCTGGGATTCTGTGAAATACTAACCAGAATTACTCAATAGGTCTGGAACATGTTCACTTCATGCAGTTTTAGGCTACCTGCAAATAAAAAGTGTATAAATGTTAGTCACCCCAGCTGAGTCTGACCTGTATCAGAGGTGAATGCCATGGTGAATGATGGGGTCTGGTCTCACACCCTTACATTGGTCTCTCCTGAGTGTGCAGCATGGTTACTAGGGATACACCCAAGCCTGCACTGGCTCTGTCACCTCCTTGTCTGCGTTACCCTATGGGATCCACTATGCTGAGCATCATAATGTCAACTAAACAAAAGCCACCGGGTTTTCCTAAAAATCAGCACAGATCATATTGCACAGCAGCTTTGTGTCCATTCCCATTTGCTCCATGACATATCTAAAAATTTAAATTATGAAAAAACTACCATTTAGCAATTTAAGGACAAAGCTACCATTATAGTAAGCTTCCTGGAATAGTGCGTAACAGCAAAATACAGTGTCTTGTTAAATACACCGTCCTGTTAAACTGGGTTAATGGCTGCTTTGCATGCCCCAACTTCCCTCGTTTTTCCCTTCATTCAAGTTTTACTATTTCTCATCTCCCTTCTGCATTCTCCTCCTTCTTTGGGTTGCTGCATTTTACAGAGGCACCAAATTTTAACTCAAAATCTGATGAACAAATTCAGCTTCCAGAAAAATAATTGCGTTTTCAAAACAGTACGGCTTTGGGGTAGAGAAGTTACTCCATGTTATTTATGTAACAGGAGTCTAAATCCTTCTCGAAGAGGAAAACTCAACAATCTCAAATTGAAGATGTCCTTTCACAATATAGAACTCTACTTGATCAACTAAGTTTTACATTCAGTTCACTACTTGACTTTAGAACACCTACAACCCAATTGTCCTAGAGGAGGAAGCCAGTTCAGAAGTGGTAATTCAGGCTGGAAACAGGCTCTCTGTTAGGTGTGGTTCAGGATGAGAATGAGGGTAGCCAACTTTAGGGTCCAGGCTATGCATTACCACGATCCAGCTCTAGGGAAATCTGGGAAAAACTCAATGGGCTCAAGCTTTAATTATGTCTATTTTTTGCTTTTCTGAAAGCACCAAGGAAATCATACACCTTGGGAATTCTGGGGCAACTGTCAACTAATGTTGCCCAGTAAAAGAGCTCTGTTGAGCAAAACAGCCACAGAGGTGTGCCTTTTGGTCTTCTGTGCATAAAGGAAAAGCCTGTGTATTTTGGGGCAGGGAGGGCCACGGAAAGACAGAGGATGGAAAATGTTTGTCTCTACAAGAAAATAAATTAGAAGAAAATATAAAGGTTGACTGCAATATTTAGCAAAGGAGTAAGAGAAAAGTTGATAAAACGAAAACAATTTGTTTTTTGGAAGGGAAAAGCAGATCTATTCTTTGAACTAGCTAACGCCATTAATAATGGCAGGGAACAGCTATGTCAGCATATTCTAGTCACACAAGGTCCAGGGCAAGCTGGGTCCCATTTACTGAAACACCTGACACTATTTTTATTGGTATTTAACAAAACTGGCTAGATTACATTTAGAGCAAATATATCCAAATGTATCCATTCAGCTAATACCTTCAGCTGCAGTGGAAACATACCCTTTTGAGAGTCCATCTGCTCTAAAATGTCTCCAACATAAACTGTGTTAAGAAAAGGATGCGTTACTGAGCCTGTTTTACATAAAGACTAAAATATTTCTAGCTGTTTCCTAATAAATTTTTGATGTCAGCCACACAGGAAGAAATGACTGCCTAGGAATTAAACCTCCAACTCTCAAATTCCAATACAATGCGTTAATCACAACATTAGTCTTCATCTGAATGTTAATTTGACATGCATTTAAACCAGACACCTAATCTCTGAGGTGAGAGATTTTATTTTAAAAAAATAGCCATACTGAACACTTAACCTACATTTTGCCTCATACTGCTATTGATACCAGCTCCTGAAAATAACCAAGATATTGGCAGATAGTTTTAGAACAGGATTGGTAAAAAATTAAGAGTTAACTCTCATATTTTCAGCATATGGAGGCAAGAAAAACATTTTGCAAGATAAAATATTTGAAGATTAAAAGCTGGATTCTTCAGAACTTCATGCCTTATATAGTATGTGTCTGTGTATTTATAGATACAAAATTTTATGTGCTTGCAACTGAGACAGAACTTTGTGTTTTAATTGCATTTTTGAATTTGGTTTGAAGCAAGAGCCAGTGATCACTTAAGATGACAAAGATTCAGACCCATCAACTCAACTTTCTTTTTCATATTAACAAACATCTCATGAACACGAATATTGCTGTTTACACAGCCTAATCCCACACAATACCATCATAAAATAAGTTATTTTTATGTCTCTATGATGTATTTAAATGTACTTTTACCTTTGCTGTGATGAAGAGATTGTTTGTTAATACATATCTAGTGCTGATATAGTGTTTTACAGCTACACATTACTTATTAAAAAGCTAATAAAAATGCACAGTTACGCTCATTTACAAAGCAGCAGTAAATATTAATAATCACTGAAACAGAAATACTGTCTCATTTTATGTTTGTAATTAACTGAAAGTATTTTTGGTTGGAAATAGAAGAATGTTGGAATGAGGTTTAAATATAACATCTCCATCATTGCACTGTTTGCAGCGTGGTTAGAAATGTGCTTGTAAACTACTCTCATTCCACACACACACAAGTACCACAGTCTCCCAATAAGCAGGGGTGAAGACAGCAAATAAAGGATGCCACCAGTGTCCACAGTGCACTGATAACTGGGAGAACAAAGTGTCAATCCTTCTAACTCCTGTAATTCTTATGTGAGAAAATTCCAGCGCATTATCTAATACAAGTGCGCTGGAACCCTGTGGACTATTCAGAACTGAAGTGGTCCTCTGGTCTACTGCTCTGTTGCACCTCTCAGTCCTAAAGATACAAAGATTGCATTATAGTCCCAAGGGTGTTTTGTTATGTTTGCTTAGGTTGTGATCACTGCACAGGCAGAAACTGCTCATTTGAGACTGCCAAATTTCTGTTCTTTTTTCTAATCCCTTCCTCACACCTCCCAAACCCAGGATGGTTAGACACTGTAACTACCTTCTATTCTGTCTAAAGTACTTCCAGTACTTCATAAGCACTCAAGCAAACTCTCTGCTTCACAGTGGCGTCAGTGACTCACTTCACTAGCATGTGAGCAGAGATGAGGAAAGAATAAAGAATAAGTTTTCAAACAATATTCAAACCGTGTTATTGAAAGACAACTACACACATGAGGAACGCTAGACTGCTTACATCCCTACAGACTCTGTGTCAACAAAAATAACAGCAACCTTTTTTCTCTCTATTCCCAAAACAGCACTGAGTAAACCTGCAAAATTCGGTAGATTCCAGCAAAAAATTCAGTTCCATCAGAGACTAATGCCAAATATGATCTTTCAGATCTCATTTCTCTAAAAAAGGAATGCATTATGTTAGACAGGAGTAGGCAGAAACATAAGACATTTAGTCAAAACATCCAAAAGGCTCCTGCAGAAGAAAATTGATACTCTAGTTAGAGAAAGTTGAGAATTATGTAATGCACACAACTGTATAAGCCGTCTGTTTGCTGCAGTAAAAGGAATGAAACAAAGTACTTACGGACCTAAATACAAACTTTTGTCCAAGATAAACATAAATTCTTATTTTGCAATTTTTTCAGTTCTTGAGCAACTTCAGTGGGACACACAAATATGTACCTTTAATATATTTTATGTGTGGATTTCCTTCTCAGTCTGAGTTAGAAATATGCATCTCCTGCACCACGCGACCTATGAAACCTGTTCAAAAGCACCAAGGTTATCTACAAAATACAAAATACAAAATGTGTTCTTCCTTCTTGAAAAATGTTTTGTTATTCAGATGCTCTCTATAGCTTTTTATAGCTTAAGTCTCAAATACTTCCAAAACGATCCTGGTAAATAACTGTACTGGGCCTGGCTAGGACAGAATTAACTTTCTTCCCAGCTGCTCATATGGCCTTTTAGTTACCTGACCAAAGCAGAGCCGACAGCACACTAAGGTTCTACCTATTGCTGAACAGTGCTTGGCCAGCACCAAGGCCTTCTCTCTTTCTCACTCCCACCACAGTGAAGACTGCAGGGGTGCAATATGTTGGGAGAGGACGCAACTGGGCAGACAATCTGAACTAACCAAGGAGATATTCCATGCCACGTAACACCTGCTCAGTCATAAAAAGGGGAAACAGGGGCCTTAGGGATGTTAGCTGCCATTTCCTTGGAACTGGTTGCTCATCAGTCTGCCTGTGGGATGTGGACAGTGATCACCTTTGCTCCACTTCTTTTCCTTCCTTTCTCTCATCTTTTATCTATCCTTCACTTTATGAACTTTTAAACTTTTTTTTTACCTCAACCCCCAAATTTTCTTACTTTTACTCTTCCCTCATCTCACAGGGGCTTGGGGTGAGTGAGTGAGGAATTTGGGTGCTTAGCTGCTTAGGTGCTTTGTGGTTTAACCCCCAAAACTAACAGAATAAACAAAATTAGTGATTTCCCACCTTTCTGTTGTGCTGCCCGGTGATGTATGAGTGGGTATTGGGGGTTTATACACACTTGTGACTAAGCCTGTATTTGTGTCACAAGCAGATACATGCTGTCCCTTTTCCATGACCAGATACAGACGTGAGTGGTATGACACAACCAGCATCTCTGAGGGATGGAAAGAATGCAGGAGTGGGCTGGGTGCCAGATGAAGTACTTACCCAGGCAGCATCCAGCTCAGTTTCTAGTTTGCCTATAGGTCAATTAGCATCATCAGAATAATTTTGTGTAACACTATACATTGATCATGAGTTGTCAACATAAATGCTTTCAACATACTTGCCCCAAACTAAACACAAAAATTTTACCAAAACATGGCCATGTACTGCACATGCTTCTCACCCTGGGGAGAGGATGTGTGAAAAGATTGTGACAGATGTTAGGGATATTGTTTACTATCCTGCTGGAAGATGTTTCATTTATATGGTAATACATACATTACAAGAAGCCATACAGATTTGTGGCATAATCTCAGACAGATATTTATATAAAGTTACTAAATATTTTTTAAGACTGGGAATATACTAGATACAAATGATAGTATTTTTGTGTGTCATCCCACTGATACTTGTTACTTTTACTGCATTCATAGAAAGGTACCATTTGTATTACTGAATATTCTTAATGTCCTCTCACTGAGCACTAAAATGCTGTATTACATCAAAAATAAAAAACCACTTAGCATTAGATTTTCATACATAAATTTTATGAGTAAAATAGAAATCAAAATGTACAGGCTCTAAGTTAGAAGTCATTGCAAGCAATTTTCCCCACTGACTTTAGGGGGATTTGAACCTGTGGCTTTTGACACTTAAAATAAACACTGCAACACTGTCACATATGAAAAATATTATGAATAGTGAAGAACTGCAGAACTAGTTTAATCTACTTCCTAGAGCAAACTGAGAATCTCCTAAAGGGGCTTAAAGATTACTGTACATCTGAAGCAAAGCTCTATCTTGCATACCACTGAAATATAGTACAAAGATGGCCAAAAGAATGCGGTTATTAACAGGGATATTTATTGATCATAACAAAATATTTATTTTCTGTCAGTGGTGTGAAAAAAATTTGCCACAATGAAGAGAAGAAACCCAACAGATAGGAATCCTGACTTCTTACGGCTCCTAAGCATATGTTAGTTCTATTTACACAACATACACCCCCACGTTACTTTAGGGAAGCTGGGCATACACTTCCACACAATATTTATTTTCTCTAACCATATTATTTTAAAAATAAATATAAGCTATTCAATTGAGTCTGACTTTCTTCTTTCTGAAAGAATTCTGGAATGCTGATCTTGGACCATTCTGCACCTTAGCTAGTTTGTTTTTATTAATTGTTAAAACAACACATCTTTTCTAGGTTTATTTTTAAAGAACATAAAAATATAAATGGAGAAGGGTTTAATACAGAAAAAACAGGGAACAGTATTTTTACAGAAAACTTAATGGCTAAGCAGATGTCTAACCTACTTTGAGACCAACATGTCATGCAAATACAGTACACAGCTCTCCCTTGTATCCCAGGGCTATCTTTTGCAAGACTAGCTCTTGCTTTACTTCCCACATACTTTTTGAATACTACCCATCGAAAAGGAAGATAAAAGAGCATTTAAAATTTAAATAGCCAGGTATTCTACAAGGGATCCTATCATGCCTTCATGAAGTGCTGACAAACCACACCAGATGTGCTGTACTTGAAAACATCTCATCTCACTAACACCATCCTGCTGTCTTTTTGATATAGATGTCCCTCTATTCTGCTTTTTCTGAATTAGCGATCTGAATTCTGGAGAATTTCAGGTAAGTGCACAAAGAACTCTCTGCTAGGCCTGTGTGCAATTAAACTTCCAAAAGTTACAGCAAAGATTGACTGCACAACCTTTACTGTAATACATATAAAGTAAAAAAAGGCTACTAATCACCTGATCTGAGTTGCATTAAAAAAAATCCCTCACCAACCATAGGACTTACTCACATTAGTTTTCTCCCAAATTTCAACAGATTATTTTGCTAAACCATCCTTCTTAATTTTCTATTGTAAAGAGTGATACACAAAAATCATTAGTAGTTCCAGATATTATAAAAAATTTAAAAATCCTTAATAGTAGTGTGAATTAGTCTGTTTTTTATTACCTCATTTGCTAAGACATAGTAATTTGATTTTCTTTTAATCAGCAAGACTGAAAGATCTGGTTTTGAATATGACTTACTTTATCTCAAATGTTTTGATTTAGTTCATGAAAGATAATATCAAGAGATGGCTTGATTACTGTCTGGAAGTGGTACCTTAGCTTTACGTTTACTAAGCTGTGCCCCCAACCATTCATGATAAAGCATGTGTCCCAAGAACTCTATCAAGTCTTCTATACACCCCTTTCAAGTTTTCTGCGTCCTTCTTGACATGCAATTGCCAGAATCAAGTTCAGAATGAGTGGTGATCACAGCATTAACAACCACTGAATCACTGTAATTCAACAACCGCTTGATATTCCCCTTGCCCATTCATCTAAGACTACCTTCATTCTTTTGTCTCCCCTTGACACTGGCAGCTGATTATACCATGACCCTTCAAAACTCCTTTAGAAGTCTGTGCTTTGTGAGGGAAGAATGAGGCACTCTGTAAATAGAACCTACAAATAGTTTCTACGTAGTGATTTCTCTTTTGCTGTCTATCCTATTCTTCTATCTCATTATCTTAGATCTTAGATCTGGAATATGCACATGGAAGTGTGTAAGGCTTCTATTTGAACTCATCTAATGTCAGGGAGCTTAATTACATTTGTATGGAATATATCAATTTTAGAATTACTCCCATGTGTTATTTTCTGCTGTTTCCCTCATGAACAACTGAACACTGCAGACTTATTTCTGCAGTTTTAAGCGTGGAAGGTGTTGTAGGACATGAATGCTTAGCATCCCCCATTTACATTGTTTTCCTTCCACTTCCTTTATGATGCTCTTTTGATTCATAATTAAGTTGACTCTAGCCTAACATTTGAATCAAATGTCTGTTGTAGGGAAATCATGATTATATTACTGTAAGAAAAGTGCCAGATTATGTCTCCATTTCATTTTTACTGAAGCACTGGTCCTTATTCAAGGGTTTGTCATCTTGCTAAACTACTTTTGTCATGAGTTTCTCCTCTCCCTGCTTCCTGCTCTTTCTTCTGGCTGCCCTGAACACAGAACTAACAAACTTCTGGTGGCAGCACTTTACATCTGCTGATGTTGGCACTTAGAAACAGTGAGATCACGGCTTGAATTTCAGTTCAGTGGACACTGAACAGGTGTTTTTATGTAAGAGCACCAAGGATATGGGCCTGGAAAACATACTTAGAGCCCTTCCAGTCTTCTGTCTTGCAATTACAAAGAGAAAGGTTTTGAAATTGTACCAGAAAGTTCATCTACATAAGACTAAAAATAATCAAGCCATTTCTCTAGGATTAAGTGACTGATTCCAGTCAGTCAACTTGTAATGCATGGTTGTACCTGGTTTTGTCCTGATGAGTCTTTACATAGCACAATTCTGGAAATAACTAAGAGTAAAAAAAAATTGCAATTTTAGTGCTACGGAAGTGAAGAAAGAGCAATTAAGGCTTTTTAAATTTAAATAAAATTTATTCTGTTTTAACCATCTGATTTTAAATGAAAGACCCGTTTCTGTGCTTTGTGCAAATTCGCAGATTTAAATTTAGAACTTCTGAAATAAGTACAAAGGATTGAAATTGTGGGCCCTTAAATTAGCAGGAATGCTTGCTAGTACCTTCAGTGGAAGTAGAGAGTCAGAAATAGACCAAGGTATCTTCTAGGTGTATAATGATACAGCATTATTTAAAGGCGTGTAATATTTCAACCTTTTCAGTGTTTAAAAAATGAACTGTCTTTTGATTTTATATTGTGGAGATTGAAGAATGCATCTCAAGTAGTATTTACAAATGGTTCTCCTTCCTACACCTTAAGGAAGAAAAAAAAATCATATTCAAAACATTTTTAACCGTGGCAAAAAAGTCTAGCAGTAGAAAGTTGACCTGACTTTGTGGCTAGTTTCCATAAAAAAAAAAAGTTTTCTTACATATAAGACACTTATAAAAGGATAAAATATATCTTAGTGGATACCATATACAACAGAGTAGGAGCTATGCTAGTCTGAATCCATCAAAACACAGTTTTTCTAGTAACAAGTAATCTCTGCCTGGCCTGCACAGACTTAATGGAACTATTTTACATGCTATAATCTATGCTAAGCAAGGTTTGTCTTCCAGAGCAGACAGTGACCTAAATTCCAAGGAAAATACTTAGAATTTCATACCAGAACTTGTACTCTAGATTCTTCTTAACAATCCTTCTGCGATTACTTTTCAGCATACACAGGTTTCTTCTTATTCCAAAAATCTATATTCTGCTTGGAGTTTCGATCAGTTCCTTGTGTTTGTGAGATAAGCAGGAACATGAAAAGAAAAGAAAAAGAGACAATGAAAAAATAGACCCCTGAATATGAAGCCTTGCTAACTCAGAAGTGCTGCAGAGAAAGCACAAGCATGAGACCTAAAAAAAAAGTGACTGTGAGCATATGCTTACATAGACAGCAACTCCAGCCCCCACCCCAAATGAAAATATTTAGCACCTACTTGCTTACAGGAATACAACTTTGAAGAAGACTCTTAGTTTTTAAGTCCAGTAATGTCTGGTGCAGGTAATTGCAATGCAGTTCACTCCTGCAGAGACATCCTAACTATGAAAATACTTCAAACTGGTATCCTATGAAGATCTGATCTACTGCCTTTCCTCTAGAGAAGGAATACAGCCTGAATATCTCCTCTTGCATCTGTGCATATTCCAAACAAATAAAAGCACAAGCTGCAAAAGAGTTTTCTCAGAAGTTTTGTCCTATGTTAGGACCACTGAAAAAAGTTCTGGAGCTCCTGGTCATATTACGCTGATTAATTTTGGTACATAGTGAAACAAGAGCAGCAACTGCACAGTCAGCAGTTGGATTTCCATGCCCTGTTTAACTTAAATGGAATCACTGCTTTTCTTGTATTTGGTATAGGTCCAGAGACTGAGGCCTACAGAGCTGGTGACTTCCAAGGGACTGATGCTCATGGTAACATGATAAAATGAGCAATAATGAAGCATCAGGTTTTTTAGTCACTATTTAAAATCTGTGCAGCCCACAAAATACTCAGAAAAAAAGTGGTCAGAAAGAAGTGACTATAGTTTAGCTGTTCAATTAGCCTGTGAGATGCAAAGTAACACTTAATGTAACACTGCTGTCCAGTATCTGAACGAATGGTCACAATCATTAATGCCAACATTCTACCACTCTTACAGCAACACCACACTGAGCTGTCTGATCTACCCTAACATACAAAGAGGTCCTGCAAAACAAACTTCTAAGGCTTTGCTCAATACAGGATGCTCAGCAACGTTTCTGCTTTTCTTACCAGTAGGAAAGTACAGGAATCAACATTTAAGGGTCAATTGCCACTTTCAAGGAATGTGAAGGTTTATTGCTGTGAACAATGTAAATTTCACCTACTCCAATAAGCAGGGTCAATAACATCCCATTCACTGATGTATAAGAGAAGGCTCTGCATTATCCAGATTCAAGTATTGTGGGCTTCTTTCTATTGTCCCACATTTACACTAGTTCTTCCCTAAACTCCGCCTTTTTTCATGCAAATTCCATATTCAGAATGCATCCATAGGATCACTATCACAGCTTCCTAAAGAACACTTTCTTTGTTTTAATAAATTATTTTTAATGGATCTTTGTGGATACGGAAAGCATGCAGCAGGGAGATATCTCAGCTTTCTGCCAGTGTCTGTGAGAAAGCAGGGCTTTCTCACGGACTGTGGCAGAACAGCTGGGAGAGTTTTGTAAACTATGGAATTGTTATTGATACAGAAAGAGAAAATATCTGAAGTAAGTGTTGTTGGGATTCGGCCAATCCCTTTGAGGGGTGGCTGGTCAGTGAACCAATGACCTTATGCCAGTCCAGCGTGCTAAGGTATATAAGTGAACCTGTAAGTGAATAAAGTGTCGGCTTCATATCATAACAAGAAGTCGTCCTGTCGTTCGTTCGTCCGGTCCCTGCTCACGAGCGGCAGATCTTGTTTGTTTTAATGACAAGAAAAGTTGCAATATGTGTCTACTACTACTGGCAGCAAGATGTGTTGGTTTTGGAAGCTGACTAGAAACCATATTCTAGTTAGGGTTCTGTTCAGGGTAACACCCTAATGGTGTTACCATGGCACTGAGGCACGGCTAATATACTCTGTCTTTATATTACACTAAACATTAGCAGATATCTTCTTAGTTTCTTCAAGCTCAGGCAGCAGGAGCTTACATCTGCTTAAAAATTACATAGATGCACCTCAATGCATAATGCCTTTAAGAAATAAAATAGCACCTTTGTACTTCCAAGCAGCACACGCAAGCACGTTATGGAAAAATATACTTGTATGACTAATGCCTCTCCCTGAACTCAATTTGTCCATTATATTCCTTTGTTTAAATACTCAACCTTTAGACAAAACCAACCTCTTATACATCACCATGAAGCCAAACTCAACAGAATCCCATACCTAAATGGGGCCTGGCAAGGTTATTATAACTTCAGTAAAAATTACAGACTTCAAAAGAATTGCAGAAAAAAAATCTGTGCCTTTGCATATGTGAACTGCAGCACTGGTTTTAATACTATGAATGTATATTTACTACCAAACAAATTAGTATAAAAGACAGTTATGCTTTGTTTTAGTAATTTACTCCCAGGTGTCATATCACACACACTCATACCCACTCATTCCTGCATCATTTCAGTGCTCCCCAAATAGTAATATAAGAATCTTCTCCACAACCTATTCAACAAGACAACACTGGTAGATGTAATTTACAGATAGAGAAAAGGGACACACAGAAGTCTAGGTCCAAACTGTTTCAAGTACTCTTTAGTTCCATACACCTGATGCTCTAAGGTTCAGCTTTTCAGGACACTCAGGACTCAGTAAACACCTCGGTTTCACACGATTTCAGTTGTACTGGTGATGTCAGAACAAGGGCAAACTTGGCTACACGTGTCCCACAACTGTTAAAAAATGAAAGACCATCTGTGAACCCCTGACCTATATTACCTACCCAGCAAAAAATAGTAATTTATAATCCAAGACAGGCAGATACTAGTCCTCCAAGGCAGCATTCAACTTCCCTGAGCTGAGACTATCTTTTGTCTTCCTGCAGCATTCCTCTGTGGCCATTCTACACTCTCCTGCAGGTGATAAGGGGGTGCTGGAGAGAAAGCCTTTTAAAAACAGAAGTGAGGAGCACTACAACGGATAAATTATGGTCGCACAAACAACCTAAAACAAGAAATGTCCTAACATTTTGGCCCTTTAGCTATATAAGAACAATTTAATTTTTATACTTAACCATTCCCAAAATACAGGATTTCTACTGCTGAGTTACTGTGGCTTCATGCAGTCTAAGCTGTCAACTGTTTGACTTCTGCACCTGTCAAATAGACTTCACCTGTATGAATAAACAGCATCAATACCAAGCCAGAAAGCACCGAAGTGAAGAGAGGTTCTTTGCTTGTTCTCTCCTCTGCCCAAGGAGGAACAATGAAAGGGAAAGTTCTACTTAAAGACTTGGCTGCAGATACTGTCTTTGGAAAATGTCACTGGCAAACTCTCACCAATGTAAGAACATACATAAACTTAGATTATTTTTTTTCAAAGGCTTATACTTAGATCAAACACTTATATTTTCATAAGAACAGGAAAAAATACATTCATAATACAAGGGCAATAATTAAATCAAATTTGAGGTCCTGGCTTAATGAAAAGGTTACCAAAAACATTGTTCAACTGGCCAAAATGACAACTTCTCCCTAATCTTGTTCTCAGAATTATTTAATCACTGACAATTTTATAAGCAATTCAAGGCAAGATCTACAGTAACTTAAGTAAGTACAAGGAGTACTAGTGGTTACTCTGTCTACAGGCATATTCAACACTGGCATAAAGTCAAGCAGATAAACTGAAGCTTAAGTTACAGCAGTTTTCATCAGCTAAAGCTAATGTTCTAAATTATTTGTATTTTTATGGATTCCTCCTTTTGATTCATGAGACTCAAGACACTTCCCTTGAAAACATATAGTAAAAATTACATGGTAAGTAGCTATCATCACTTGTAGGAAATTCCAGTCAGCACATTACCTGTCAGTGTTATCACATATTACCCACCACACTCCGAAAGATGGAAACTGTAAATCCCCAAGTCCAATGTTTGGCAGATGTTTGCAAATGTTCTTTAAATATCAGAGATGCTTGAGAAATCTAGCTGTAAGACAGCTAGATGGGAGGAGTGGGGAGAGTTCTCTACTGCCAAGAAAGAAGTCAGATGCAGAGTTTCTACTTCGTAGTCCTGAACCATGGAACACCCAACTTGCTCCAGCAAGTCTTGCCCATGTGACCCAAACACACTGCTAGTGCAGCAGCCTAGCAAGCATCCAACAAAGGAAGAAAAGACATTACCTTCAATAAATATTTAAGAACTGTTTTCTTCATGTATGCTGTTCTATTTACGCCATTCTGTCCATGTTACACACATACTAGCAAGACTTCCAGTGCCAGAATGAATCCCCCACTTCTTAGCCCTTATCACCAAGTCAAACGTAGCAATGAGGGTTCACAGATCATCTGGATACCAAAAATAACAGACTTAACTGGACATACTGTCTCTACTGCATGGTGACACTCCAGCTAAAACCTTCTGGAGGTTCAGGTGGGAATGATCTGTTTTCCTTCTGCCCATGACAGAGCACTACCTCAAAGTTTCTTCTCATACTAATATCCCCTTTGTTTTACAGGTGATAACCAAAATTTTAATCAAATTAGCTATTTAATTGCCATAATTGAAATAAACTTACAGCAACTCTTCCAAATTTGGCCTAAACCTCTGGTTAGATGAACAGTAGAGCTGATCTGATGGACCAGTTGTACCAAAAAGAAGGGAAGCACCACTCTGGAGCTTGTTGATCCATCTGTAAGTCCATTTAATACTCTAGAGCAGCAGAAAACATTTTACTAGTTTCTTGGTGGTTTAGTCAAACAATTTATTTGGGGGTTTAATGACTGCCAAGGCTCAGAGAGCATAAGCCATGGCAGCAGCACTTCCCTTGTCCTAAGCAGCGGCTGTAGATGTCTTCTGAAACTGCACTCCTAGTTCATTGTTTGCTGCTGTTGTTCAAAACCTGGAGAAGGGCTCGTAGGCCCAATAGTTTGTGTGGTTTTCCCTATTGTACTAGGTGATGTAGTAAGAGCTATTACACCTTGGGAAGCCAGATGTAAAAGTAAAGCTCTTCTGTTATGAGCCTGTCACTGGTTTCATCCAGCTTCACAATAAATAAACTGAAAGAGCTTCTCTGCAATTAATGGTAATTTTGAATTGGAGGCTAACCCCATATAAATTTACATTTTAAATTTTCAGCAATGAATACACAAGAGTTACATATCAACAGTAGATTTTAAACATTAGCCTGTGTGAGGCACCAACTGTCACAGAGTACATTATTTCAAGTAAATCTATTTGCATTCTGTGATCGCTATCCACACAAAAAAAAACCCACTTGTACTTTTGGTAAATATGTATTTGGGATGAAAGCATAAAAATTTACTTTATCTATAATATATCAAAAGAGTTAAGATGGAAAGCTGAAAAATATTGGTTTGATTAAGCAGCTCTTCAAAATCACTTTGTATGCAGGCAAATTCTACAGCCAGAATCAACCAAGAATACTTACTCAAAATATCATTTATATCATATAAAGGATCTTTTGTCTCTGCAGCTAGTACTGATGATTCTTCAAAAAAGTAAACAACAATTTTATACAACCATGAAAGAAAGAAAGAAACATCTTTAACTCCATTCAATACACATACTGGCTATTTAAGAGATGATCTTTCATCTGAAAAAAGAACTGTGTTTTCATTATGAAATTAATCAAGAGTTTGGTTTCTTACATATTCCATTCTTCTTCTTGAGGAAGGAAATAAATATTATTACATTTGCTTTAATCAGTGGTGACACTTCTCTAAGAATCATTCAAGACTTTTATCTCAAGATCAACTACTTTTTTTTTTGTGGCAGAGAGAATTTCTCTCTCCGTCTGATTAAGAGTAACCAGCAATGAAATCTATCTTCAGAATATTTAAATTTTGGATTCCCTTACTTTAATGTGCTTTGTTTATACACAAGGATTTTAATAGATGTAACTCAATGCCAAAAGTCAGAACGAAGGACAAGCGGTTCCCCAAGAGCTTGTATTACAAAAACAAAGCTGCAACAACAGGTGAGCAAACCAAGTGTGTAGGGTGGAGTTTGAAAGATGGGAATAACAAACTGGATGTGAGCAATTTTACAGCAATTACGAACTAGGACTCTCCCTGCTGGTATCAGATTGTACTTACAGATTGAGCTGTCAGAAAATAAATTCTATAACACTGCTATCAATATTGTGCATGTAATGAGAATCATAGCCATGAATCAGCAAAATACCACTGTTCACCATTTAGGTCTCATCACTATTTCTTGCTACATCTTCACTTGTGATGGTTTGTGTGCGAAGGGTTCTTTATGATAAGAATTACTGTGGAGTACAAAGTGGTTTTCCTCCTTGGGGAAGAACCAATACTGAAGCTGAGCAAAGGGGCCACCAAAGGCATTCCCTGTTTGCAGTGTGGGTACCTGTTCTTCAGCACTCATTGCTCCATCTCCATGGGTGCCCCCTTTAAAACAATGAGCACAAACTCAACTGCCAGTGAAGCCTCAATGAGGGAAGGCAGTTCTTGAACCATTACAGACTGTGGCAACTTGAAACTCTGTGATGCACCAGTGTCTCAAGAAAGTGAAGATCCTCCCAATAACTGTTATACTCATCTTCAACCTCTTCTGAGAATTTTTCTTGTCTTTTCCTGGCCAGATCTTTTATGAAAATAAGATCATTATGGTAAATTAGCAGGCTACCTTCTTAATTCCAGTCAAATCTCAGAATATACATAAACCAAT
Source organism: Dicrurus megarhynchus (assembly GCA_013399195.1). Classification (NCBI taxonomy): domain Eukaryota; kingdom Metazoa; phylum Chordata; class Aves; order Passeriformes; family Dicruridae; genus Dicrurus; species Dicrurus megarhynchus. The sequence goes on from VXAD01012520.1 coordinate 780,350, forward strand.
GGCAAACAAAACTTTTCCATTACAGGAAAGAAATGAACAATGCACAACAGTAAATGAACAGTTTGGTTGGCTGTTAGGAAAGCTACTGAGATATGCATGAATTTCACTACTAATAATTGGATAAATCGTTTCAGTCAAAGTTACTTGTTTCACATGTAAGAACTAACAGGGACAGCTGTTGAGACCATAGTGCTCACAGAACTCTACATATCTTTCATTCCAAAAGTGGCCCACACCTGACAGTGAACAACTTTTATTTTATAAGCAATAATCAAGATAGAGACAACAACACTGATATCTCCCACGGACACACACTCAGTGAGATAGACACAGCCTGATGGAACTGGCTGCCAGTGCTACACCTGCTCTGCTCATTACAGGCTTCCGTCTCAAAGCCTGTCAAGCTGTTACTTTTCATGGCACTATGTCTACTGGAAAAATTTAAAGATAAAACCACAATAATCAGGAAAATAAGCTTCACTGTAAGAAATGTCTAAGGCACTACCTGCCATCATTCAAAACAGATAGCTACAATGCTAAGTGATATAGAATCAACTTTGTTTCTTAATCTTTTAATTATTGAGGCTAGTACTAGAAATAAAACTTCTTCCCAGACAACTACAAAAAATGTTTTTTTAACTGAGGATTTGGGGAACAAACAACCCCAAGCTAAGGTGTATTTGGTGCAAAGTTTTCAATAGTTGAAGAAAGGATTCCCCTTTTCAACACTAGCAGTATGTCTTTCTACAGGAAAAGTTCGAAATTTTGCTCAGGACTATTGTGCTTGCCTAAAAAAGGTCTTTAAAGCCAAAACTGCAAAAAGGAACTAATCATTGGGGTCGGGGGTTTTTGCCTCACTGGGATGTTCTAATTGAGATAGCTGGAAGAACGTCTGAAGATGCTGTTGGCACCAGTCTTTCAAAGCACAGAAAGATTATAACTTAATATCTTTTTTTTTAATAAAATGTAAAATTTGATATATACATATATCAATTGGTCATGCTAAGAACCAATCCTATGTATCACCAACATAGTAAAAATCAAGATACAAAGTTCAGACACTTCACTTTTATCTGCATTGCCCTCCACTTTTCTCGAAGTTCTTCTGTGCAACCTGCAGTCATTTGCTTATCATCCTAAAAGTGGAGCTGGCACAGGAGCAACTTTAAACCAATACATTTTATCTCACTTTATTTTGCATATTCTGTAGGCTTCATTTCCACTCTGAATCCTAGAGTGTTCATAGAGCAGGGAAAACCAGCTAGAGCAGAGTTGTGAGTCCACTTTCAGTACTATTTCCTTTACTGCTTTCAGCTGAGGTCTGAGCACATAGAATGCCACATACACTGTATGTTTTTATCTTCTTTGTAAGGAAATTCAATAAAAAAGGATGAATGTTATTTGATTGTTGAACGAAATGCACAAATAAACCAGTATTTCTTCCCGTTTGTTAACTTGACCACCCAGCATACCCAACAGATTTTCTATTACAGTGTTTTCACTGTCATGTGCAGTCTTAACTTGGTTAACTTCAGAATTTTCTGACAGGGAGATGTTAAAAGCCATGCAATGAACCCTGAAGTAATACAGTTTTCCCACACTTAGCTGCTCCAATCCTCTAATTAATACTATGAGGTGCCAGTGCATAGTTCTAGACAATCAAAAATGGTAACATATCCTTTTGCCCCAACAGTGACAAACACCCAAAGCAATTCTTTCCATTCCCATTTGGAGAACGACTAGAGGTACAAAACACAGGCAGTGGGAAAAGGGATACCTCATGCCACAGGAAACAGAATAGTTTACTAGTAAGACATACAAAGACCTTCACATACTTTATACTGTAAAACCAGGTGGTTATATGTGTAAAGCACTACCTCCCCACTAGAAACAGTGACTTTGTTTCTTGATGGTGGCAGGTATACTGAGAAAAAAAAAGAAAAATAATCTTGTAAAATTCATAGTTCTGCCCCTGTACAGGAAGAGGAGAATGTGTCCCAAAAATGTGGAGGATGAAAAATCCACCTTGGAAACAAGTTGGAGTTGAAAGAACAACAACATATAGGATCCAGACTCAGTCCCATTTAAAACAGCAACAGGCAAGAGGACCAGGAACAGAAGTCTATCTAGGTACAACCCCAACGCGTTTATTAAATCACCTGGCTTAGCTTTTAAAAATACATATTTATATATTTTTTACTTCAACAGAGACTATTTTTGCTTAACAAAACTAAGCAAAACAAAACCCAGATTAAAAGCATCTGGGATCTGTCTCTGGCTTCAGGGTATGGACATAGTGTGATACTATTTTTTTGGGTCTTTTTGTTTAAATTTTATTTTAAATTTATACACTTTGAATAACACAGTTACTTAATTCTTACAATTTAGACTCCCCTTTAGATTATTTGGCTAAAATAACAGGTAACAAGTTGATAACTGAAAGAGGTTACCATTTAACCACTGAGCCAGAAAAACTGCAATTGAATGTTGCAAAACTTTCACAGTTCACAAACCAGCCGCAGGAAACCTGCTGGGTTTCTGAGCATTGTCTATACTTCTGACATCGCATTGTGTGTCAGAAACTGACACCAACCTTTCACTATCTACGGTACCAACTACGCTTCCTCACAGTTGTGTGCGTGTGTATGTGAGATGATTCACTTGCTTTTATTCCAGGGAACCGATGATTCATTCAATCGTCTCCAGATCATATTAACGTACCAAATATGCACATAAAGGAAGCAAAAATCGAGTTCTTAAACTTTTTTATGCTCAAACGTTTATTTTTTTTTCATTGAGCGAGAACAGAAGCAATCAAACATGGGAGAGGAACCAGGACACGTTTCTGCTCAAAGGCAAGGTTTGGGGAACACACCCAACCCACGTGTAAAGCGAGCAGCCGTATTCCAGCGGCAGACTGCGAGGGGAGGGGAGCTCCCGTCCCCTCCGGGCCGGGGCTGGTCCCTCTGCTCCGGTACCTGGCGCGGGCAAGGCGCGGCGGACCGGTGCGTTCCCCCCTCCGCCACACCGAGGGCTTGTGCCTCTCCTTCTCCGGTGACATCTTACATAATAAGCCGAGCTAATCACGCCGGAAGCGAGCCAAACCGCCACGGAGCATCAGCGGGGATAACTACCCGCGGGAGGAGATGCTCCGGACCGGCACCCGCTCCTCGCTCACTGCCCGCCCTGGCGCCTTGCTAGAAAAATCCTCGCCGGGGCGGCAGCGGCTCCCGTAGCAGCCGCCAGACGCGGAGCCCTCGCTCGTCCCCCGCCGCGCTGCGCGCCGTCCCCCCAGGAAGCCGCAAGCATCGCGAACGGCATCAGCCTCTCCCGAGCGCGTTCCGCGCTCCCAGCCCCGCCGGCTCCAGCCCCGCTGCCCTGCCCGGCCGCCGCCGGCTCCCTCCTCAGCGCCGAATTGGAAGAGAAAGTTACTCGGCGGCGGCCCAGCGTCCGCCGCTGCCGCAGTTCAAGAGCAATGTCACGTTCAACAACTTGTTATGACACATGATCCCCCCCTCACGCATCCGCACCTCGCCGCCGCCTACCCGGCGGCCCCCGGCGGGCCCCTTACCTTCCCCTGCAGAGGCCACGGG
>VXAD01012520.1:784095-862265 GCA_013399195.1 Dicrurus megarhynchus
GCCGGTCTCCGGCGGGGCGGCGGCGGAACCTGCGGAGCCGCCCCCCGAGGCGGTGGTTGTGTAACCGGGGGGCGTCTCTGGCCGTCCCGCGCCACCGCCCCTGTCAGCCGTAGGGGAGGAAGGGCTGCCCCTCGGTGCTCCTGTCGGCTGCGTTTCCCGAGCAAGGAGGTGGATGTGCTCCCTCCGACCTAGGGATGGGCCCCCGCCGAGGAACGACAGCGGCCGCTGCCCTTTTCCGCCCCTCCCCGGACAGGTGCGGCCCCATCCCGGGGCCAGGGGCGGGCAAAAGCACAGCATCACCAGTCAGACCCTTCTCCTTCACAGGCTGTTAGCGCATCGCGTCCCGAAAACTTCACGCAGCGCGAAAACTTGGAAATTTGGGCAGTACGCGGTCACCGCGCGTCGGCGTGGAGCGAACAGCACCAGGCAGCGAGGATTGCTGCGTGTGAGCAGCGGCTGCACAGAAATACCGCACTGTTCCCTCTGTGTAGGCAAAAGGCCATCGCAGTAATGGGTATTTTCTCCTTAGTTTATTTCTGCTCCGTTGGCTGTGACTCATATCTTATCTTTGGTAATTTCCATTGAAATAAACAGTTTTAACCAAGGAAATAATGAGAACATAATGCACTTGTATGGCATTACCCATGTACTCATTAATTCTAATTAAGCAGCTCCTTAACGTTCCTGTTACTCCCATCCCACAGTCAGCAATGACAATAAATGTAATATTAAAATGTATGCCATAAGAGCTCTTTGCAATAGGAATCCCCACTATGCACTCTCAGTACTCACCACGGGAACTTCCCTGACTCATTTTCAGATGAGTAAGCTTCTCAATCAAGTTTTCCTGGCATTTGATGGTAGAGCACTGAACTTCCTCATGCTGATAACAGAATGAATAGTCTCTGTAACCTGTCCTATGTTGCCTCTTGCACAAAGTTTGGGATAAGACCCCTGGCTAGAATCATTTCCTTCCAAGCCAGTAGAGTGGTTGGCCAGCAGTCAGGACTGCTGATGCTAACTTAGAGCTGAGCATTCACCTGCAAGTTAGCAGCTTTCATGATTTCAACATTTATTCTTAGATGGAAAGTAGGAGTGTAGTTTTGAAGTATTAATTTTAATATATCCATGATGTTTTCCAAGGAGCTTTTAATAAAAAAAAAAAAAAAAAATCTAGAGAAGAATTCTCTTGTGCCTGCTTACTCAGAACTTTTTCCCTTTTGGTCAATTCCTGGGAGGAATTACCAGGATATCTGAATTAAAGATGCTTTAACATAATCTGAATCACGTTAGAGCACAACTTTTATTTAGCCAGCAGTGGACTCTGTCAGTAAGTAGATATTCTGAGGTTTTGCTTGTCAGACTAGTGTCGATCTTGACTGTCAGGTCAGCTGTTGGTTATAATTGTGTTTTTGATAATGAGCCAGATTGGTTTTATCAGAGCAATGCATTTAACTCCACAGAGTTTATAGTCAATGGGTGTCACACAATGCACAGAGTATTTTTAGAGATGAAAAGAAACTTTAATGAAAAGAAACTAGACTGTCTGTACTTGAAACTATTGTATCAGGCTCACTGAAAACTGAGAGCTGGGTCCTATCATTAAAAGGTTTGGGAGCTTTTCGAGGGTTTTGTATTGGGGGGTTTGGTAAGAAAAACTTGTGAGTATAAGTTTCCATTTCAAAAAAAAAAAAATTCTGAATCATGAAAGAGCAGTTCCAGAGAGAGACAGTAGTTTTGAGGTCTTTATCTGAAAAGAAAGGTCAGAAAGAGAACAAATTCCTTCCTGTACATCGAGAACTCATTGATTTTACTGGAACAACTGATGCTGACACTAAAGTCACCAAAAAAAACCATACCAGAAGACAACATCATTCAAGGTATTGTTACAAGGTGGAAATGTAGCTACCAGTGATGGTCTAGACATGGCAGGACAGAGCTCAGAGCAGATTAACTTTCTTACTAAGAGAGCAAGAAAGGCACATTAAACCCCCAATGAGAAGCATGCTTCGTACTGACAGTTCTCTCACCAAATGTTCTGAGTCTACCTAAATGATGGATACAGATTTCCCTTTTCAAGGCTTTCTTCACAGCCAAGAGGGCCAGATATTTAAATATAAGTACATACATATGTAAACTGTAACTTTAGATGAAAGATGATCTTCTCACATATTTTCTTGGTTCCTAGGAGACACCAAATAACGAGAGACTAATAATCGAAGCACAAGAGTTGGCACTACTCATTTGGTGTGTTGCAATGTAAAGGTCTAAAGATCTAAATCCACTAAGTGGCTGTGAAAACCTGAACTACAGATTCCAGTTTTATTTCATATCTCACATGATACTGAATTTTTAGTGTAAACAGCTTTTGCAGTTTCACGGTAGGTTTTGCATACAGGAGAAAATGGTTTGTCTGGTTCAAGACTCAGTTCTTTAATTATCTTTCTTTCACTTCCTCTGCTGATTTTATTTCTAGTAGAGTGAGAAGCCTTAAACTACTCCCTGGGGCTTTCTTCTTGATCCCAAGCTTTGTAAAATGTAGGTGTTTCCTTAAGATGATGGCTTTTATAAGCTGTGAGTTAATTGTGATTAGAGCAACAGCCACATCTGGAACTCCTCTTCTGCTAATGCATCTTTGGAGAACTGGCATGAAAGTTGTTCTCAACTGTAAAATATGTGGCTGGGAAATATTTTTCAAAACTTAAAAATAAGCAAAATTAAATTGTTTAATTGGTTCTCAGCAGTTGCTACATGTAGGGTTGTGAGTTAACTTTCAATTCATTTGTGGATTTTGCCTGTCAAATAAGCTCACAAAATTTCCAGTGAAGGGCAAGCCATAACCTTTAGGTATATCGGGAATCTTTAGGATCCCTGGCTCTCGATTTCTGACCTAATATACATAAGTCTCAGTGGGTGCCCTCCTTACCGCCTCAGAAATATTGCCAGGGTACATTTTTCCTTTTCCAAAGATTACATAGAAATTGAAAAGCATGGCTTTAAAATATCTAGCATTAATTATGCAGCTTTCTTATGAGCTAGGACTTCTTTCCAGTGAGTGATGAATCCCTCTCTCCCTTTCATCCAGAATTTGACTACTTTAGCAGAGTAGTAAGGGCACTCTAAAACTACTTCCATTTGAAAAGAGAGTATCATCACTCCTGACTCCCTATTTAGAACCATGACACTATTTTAAATACTATTTTACACTATGATTTTTCATTCTGTTTAATTTGTGTTACTAATTAACTTGCTCTCCAAGCAAGGTTATCAATTGTTTACTGGTCAGCAAAAGGCACTCTTGGGTTTTACTGAGCACAGCTTAGTGTTACTATAATTGCAGAGTATGTCATACCAACAGTGAGCCTAAATTGTGAACTCTGCTTTTGGTGGATATTTTCAACTTGAGCATTGTTTTATTTCTAGTCTATAAATACTGAAACACCCTGTCATATGAATTACACAGCAGAAAAGAAATGCTCTCTTGCCTTTGGACTAGACTGGGAGTTTTCTTTCAGTTGCAGAGGGGAAGAGCTGTAAAACACCTGATCAGCCTGGCTTCAGCTCCAGCAGGAGTAAAAATTGCCAGATATCTATCTTTTGTCAGCTGGAATAGCTGCCTATTTACAAAGTTGGTATAGAGCCTACCACAAGAAAATCTAAGAGTTTACTTTCTCCTCACGACAGAAGCTGTTGAGATCCTCGGGTAAACAGCACATTTAATCATTTATTGGTGCATTATAAATGTGCTGGAGCACAGCTACAGCAACATCAGGGTTAGACCCTCAGCAGGGAATTCAGCACTCCTGCAAAGGCATCAGGAGTCTCCACAGACCTGCTCCTGTGCTTTAAGGCAAGTCATATGTCATCTCAAGTTTCACTGTTCCAGAAACTTTCTCTACTTCCTTCTATTTCACTATTTTTTCACTCAACGATGCTCTATATCGTAGTGTTATTGTGAAGCATTTTGGTCGTAATATCAGAGAAAGGGGTTTCCCAGTTTGATTTTCATCATTTTATGGAATATGAACTAAGGTATAATTACATTATATAAGAGACTATTACAAGAAGTCATTTCATAGGCAGGATAAAATACCTGTCAATGACTATGGGCAATCTTCCTCAAAAATGGAGAAGGGCACAGAGAGGTGGGCTCATAGTAATGAGCTCTATTATTTCACACTGGGAGTTCTGCTCATAGAGAATTACAGGAGTAGATTTTAACAGACTAACTACTAACATTTTATTTGAGTGGGATGGCAGGACAAGACTGATACCTGTGCTTGGTAATCACAGCAGCTGTTTCTGAGAAAGTCTCCCTCTTGACAGTGAGGAGACAACCCCTTACCAAGAGATTCAGAACATAATTACTGAATGGAGTCTTTTCACAGCCCAGAGACCACACTAGACAATCACTTTTACACTGCTAAATGGAATCAGTGCAGGAGAGCAGGAGGAAATAGCAAAGTCTCCAGGGACACTTTTCCTCTGTGTTTACATATGGGGACATGACTGGTCTTCTGCACTTCCCTTTTGTAGCCTGTGGTGTGCAAAACCACTCACAAGGCAATTGAGAGAAGTAGCTGCTCATGAGGAAGAGGTGAACTTAGATATCTAAATTTAGATCTTGTGTATACCCTACCATGTAAGCATTTTTAGATCATCCTAAAGGAAAATATTTCCTGCACTGAGTCTATTTCCTTTTGCTAATGTTGATTTGAGCCACTGTTGAAGTGAAAGAAAGTAGGATGACACTTCTTTCTTTTTTTTAAGATCCCTAGAAATCAGGGTTTTAAAATTTCTAGTGTGCCTACTAAAATACCTGCAGTAGTTCTTGCTGGCAACTTGAACAGTTAGAATAAATTATAACCAGTCAAGTTCTTGTATTACACCAATTTCTAAATTAGAATTCAGAATCCTTAAGGTGAAAAGTGTTTCAACTGGTATACTTGTTCACATTCCTTGCTGGGGCATCTGAACACCTTAGTACTTAAAGGGCAAATATATTTCTAAGTTTTTAGTTGCATGTCAGCTAGAATGTACGAGTAAAGATTTTTAAAAGGTAGAGAGGAAAAAAAAGTTCTGCTTACACAGTATTTATTTTCAGTCTAGTCTGTGAACCTTGTGGAAAACAAACAATTTTTAAGAGGTTTATATATTTAGGGTGAAGTGGTTGAAGCCTTGATGTAGATAACTAGAGCTGTGGATACTGGAGTTTTTTCTTTACAATGGGATATAACAGTACAAGGAGAAGAGGAAAAAGAAAGACTTGCGTGACAAATCCATCCCACGGATCAGAGATCTTCCTTGAATTTATTTAAAAAGAAGCAGACAAGACAGGATAGAGCACCAATAGATTGAAGAGTTCTTATGTAAGAGTGAGATTTTTCTAATCTTCAAGGATCAACCTGTCCACTGCCAAATACTTAGGATGACACAGCATGCACTATATTAAAAAAAATCCATTTTTAGCACATGCTAAAATGCAGAGTATCAATCTGGGTTTTTTTTCTGTCCCATAGCATTAACATATTTTATACATTTCTTATCCCCTCTGCATGTACCTGATGGCACCATCACTGAGAACACAGTAATCTTCCTTATGAACTTCCTTGCAGACAGCAGTGATCCAGCAGTTTTTAATCCTGAATGATTTGTAAAATTACTGTAAAAGCACATGTGAGCAGTCTGAACAGCTATTGAGGGCTTAAATTATCCTCAGGTTATATATATATTTTGAAAGTGAGTCAGTGAATGATTTACTTATCAGGTGTTAGTGTAGTATATTTTCTTGGCAAACACAGAAAAGATTTTAAACCAAGAGATAAGGAAGGAGAATTTGACAGACTGTTCTTTATACTTCTAATCAGAACAGTTAGCAGGATACTTTTGTTTATCAAATGCATGAAAATTCTCCCACTATGAGAAAAAATTTTATTAAAACCTGAAGAGTCTATAAGCTGCAAATCCATGCAGAAGAAATATAGTGTTTTCAGAATTTGATTTGTCATAGTGCTAATTTTGTGCATAGATATGTAAATACTGCCTGCGACCCCTTCCTGTGTCTGGCCATGTGCCAACTGTGCTCTCTCCTGTTCTGGTCACAGGGCCTGATTATTCCTTTCTGGATCCTCCCTCTGCTCAGCCCTCTCTTCTGATTGGCTGGTTTTGAATGAACAAATCACTGAAGATCCCCTCTCTTCTCAATTTTTATGGTGTCCTAATCCCAGAAGAAAGCACATTGACACTGGATTTTACTCTGGGTATGTGCAGCCGTGACTAAGGGCAGGGAGAATACCAGATCATAATCCAATGATCCTGCATGATGTTCCAATTCCTCAGCAGTAGAACTTTAGTGGCACAAACCCCTGTGCTGAACACAACGAAGGATGAAACAGAAAGAGTAAATCCATTTGCTTATGTCCCAGCAGGGCTGGTAACAAACAACAACCAAAACACAAACAACGCACCTTCTAGGGCACAACTGGAAACGTGACATATGACCTTGTACTGTGTGTGTGGACAGAGATATGTATTTAGAGGGCCTAATATGGCCCCTAAAAGCACCCCATGTGGAAGATGTGTTTTACCCAAATTTACACATTCGGGGAGGATTCAGCCTGAAACATCTACCACCCATGATCCTGATTAAAAATCCCCCAGTATACCACAGATAGAGCAGGCAGGATTAATCCCCTCACTGTAAATTAGGCAGTACTTTTCCAGGAGCTTCATGTCCTCCAAGTCTCTCTCTGTCAAAATACAGTTGAAACTTGTCAGTAAGTTGAACCATCATTAGGGAAGGGAAGCCAGCAGATGGACAAACTCTGGGACTGAGAATCTTACTTCCTCCAAACACCCAGCTGAACTCTAGTTAGATCTAGCCTTCAGAAATTTAATACTGACCAAAAATTTTCCCATTACGCTGGTTAAAAGTCCAAACTATGTTTTCTGTAACCTGATAAAAAACACAGTGGGGGATATAATTGAAAGTCAAGGTTTTGAGAAAGAGCTTTAAGCAACCAAATTTACAGACATCCTTAGTGACAAATCAGTGGAAGCAGGTGGACATCTAAGCTTGATATTGAATCTGTTTTCACTCAGCTGAAGCTGTAAATAGGAAGAACCTACAAGATGAACTGGTGAAACTAAAAAAAATTTACGCCCCCAAATTTTATGTAATGGATCTTTCAATATCTCATCTAAATTCCTGCCAAATTCGGGATCCATATGCACTGCTATAGAGTTAATTTGAATTTTGAATTTAAGGTGTTACTTCTTCACTGGTATATGGCATATTTGATAAAGACTGATTTATAGTCAAAGAGAAGAAATTAGAAAGAACAGCACAACATGAGGAAACGGACTGGAAAAACAAAAGCCATAGGAAGAGGTTTAACTCAGGTGCCTGTATAATTTTGTCAGCTGCACTGACAGCTGCTCTGTCCATCAGAGAGTTAACTGCAGGTACTGTGGCAGAGTCAGGCTTTTGCACCCTCATACGGGTTTTCATTCACAAACTCTGCAGGGGGAAGTTGAGAGTCAATGCCACTTTTTTCCATCTTGTTGCCCACAAGATCATGTGAGTGAACTATGCCAATGACATTAAATGGCTTGGCAGGCTGGATGACTGTAATCACTTCAATTTTGTTCTTCCTCTCTCAGTGTTCACCTTATAGTTTCTCTACTACAACCTGCCCAGCCCCACATATCCTTAGTTACTGGTAGAAGTCACTGATTTTGAATATACTAAGTAAATGCATTAGAGACTTGTGTAGGCCAACCACAGGGAAAGAGAAGACTCCATAATTGCTTAGATATAGATATTATAGTGGAAGAGCAAATAAAAACATGGATGCACAACCCAGCTGGTGAATCATACAGATATGGATAGATTCTGTCTGCCTGGGATGATGTCCTCACATCTACAGTCTCATATCTCTATTGCGAGGCTGTACTTCAAGGACACATTTAGGAAAGGCAAGAAGAAAGAGCACCAGTGGCACCAGTTAAGTATAAACCATAATTCACAGAAGGCATTCTTTCTTTAAAACACTATGTTACATGCATGTATTTTCCTAAAATAAGAGACGTTAGTAAATACCCTTGAAACTTACTTAAAAAGCCTTCACACATTAGGTTCAAGATAGGAAACGTCTGGTTCCTGACAGAATTTTTTTCCTACTTGGAACTAAATATGGTTTATAATCCTGTTCCACCACACAAAATAAGCTGGTCAGACCTGGTTTAGTAACTGACACACAGGTAAAGCTCTATCAACTCCATCTGTGTATATGCAAAAATACGAGCAACAAAATCACTTTTTTTTAAAACAAATGTCAAAATGCGGATATTTGAGTGTTTCTATTTTCAGTTTCAAATAGTTTTACGAATATTTTAAGATTTGCTTTGAAAGATAGAGCTAAGTATATTTAATTTTGTTGTGACTGCAGGACTTTGAACTTTGGGTCTCAAAAGACCAGACATGACTAGCTGGGCATTCAAAGTGAAATTCCTGTATTATTTCATTTCATATGAAATTCATATGATTTCCTGTATGATGCAAGTAAATTTTAGTTTCTGTTTGAGATTAATTCTTTCAGTTGCCAAGTACCAGGCTCAAAAATGAGTCACAGTATTTGGTGAAATAAATGATGAAAGGTTATCAGTCTAAATGAGAGCAGACCCTGGGCAGTAGTAGTCTTTAGTGAAATCTGACTGCTTATCAATTGGTGTTTCAATGTTTCTTAAGCCTCAGAAACCTGATTAAGGCTAGCCTGGGGCCCCTGTTACTTATTTTATTTGGAACAAGAGTTCTTAGACCATTAGATGGAGCCTCTCGTCTTCTGTCGTTATGGATGAGCCCCTCAGTGATGTACAGACACCTCTGATGTGGCCCCAGCCGCACCACACCGAGGGACTGGGAGAACCTGGGAGACTTTGAATGCAAAATACACCTCCTCCCTTATAAGAACAAGTGCTGATCTTCTGTTTATTATGACTTTGACTCAGGAAGTTGGCTGGACAGCAAAGCCACGGAAGAGGGACAACTGGAATGAGGAGTGTCCTTGTGCACTATCACAGGTGCCTTGCTCGCTGAGCTGAAGCACGCTGGTGTGACAGGATCCACTTACACTGGCATTAGCTCTGCTAAGCCTGCCTGGTAGATAGAAGACTTTTGTCTTCAGAACAGATTTTAGGCACATTTCATCAGCCCAAGTTTAATCCTCCTGACAGCATGCCTACTTTAATGCCATCTTTCTTTTCAGAAAATTTCATCCATCTTTTCTCAACAGCTTTTACCACAGGGTTCCAAGGGGTATGAAGGGTGAGGAATTGTTAGCAAGAGGTCACATTCCTTTACCCAACAGATTTGATGCAAGTCCCAGACTAAAGGTTAAATTATTAAAGTTAATTTATTTAGCTGTGCGACTAGTGGGGTTAGGTAATGCGGTTGATGTGTTCTTAATGCTTAGCCAGCCTCAAGGCCAATAGTAATTCCTCGTAGATGTTACAGTTGATTTGTCTTCTGAGAACATCCATCCATTACCAAACATTCTCCAGCTGTGAGGCACCAAAACCAGACTTTTTTTGTTCCTTTTAGCTGTAAAATGCCATATAGCTAACAGCTTAGAGTTGGGTTTTTTGGGGTTCTGGGGTTTTCTTGTTTGGTTGTCTTTTTTGGTTTTTTGTTTTATTTTTTTTGTTTTTTTGTTTTTTTTTAAATGGCCTATATAATAGCTCCAGTAATTTCAGTAAGCCCCAGCATCTTCCTTCCTTCTCTCACAATCTCTGAATAAGCATCACTGCTGGTAGCCCACACCTCTCCTTTTCCACCCCTGCAGCAGCTTCCGCTTTGTTCATCTTTGCTCTCTGCAGGGAAGGTACCTCAGCTGCCTTGCATTCATTCTTCATTCAGCAAAATGTGGAACAAATGTTCAGTGACAGCCTGTTGCACACCAGTTTAATAGTGCATAAAATAGAGAGGCTACTGTGAGCAGCTTTTGGAAATTCAGCATTTTGTATTTAAAGCTATTCAGCTTTGTAGTAATGTGATGGTTCATTCTGCAGCTAGATTTCCAGAGATGTGTGGCTTTATGTAAAGTAGTATTAAAGTATTTTTAAGACACTTTTGAATTTCCAGTAGAATCCTTTGTAAACTACTGTGACATTTGTTCCAGATATTGTGAGAGGAGGGGTCAATAATGCAAATATCCCACTAACCTCAGCAGAGTACTTCATGTTCCATGTTCTCCAAGGAATCAGTAAGAAATTTTTGAAGATACAAAAAACTTCACAGCGAATTAAATCAATAATGATGTATTTCTCTGTTGAATATGTATTTCTACCTAATGGAAAAATCTTAAATGCTCTTTAAGCACTTCATTACCAGACCATATATCTTCTGACCACTAGTGAAGCTGTTTTGCTGTATTAAGGGGAGAGGTGTTTGTGTTAGAGAGGGAAACTGCAACCAATTTTTCAAACTTGAAATTCAGACTTGGACATATGTTGTCCCAAATTTCTTTTTTTTCTTTCCAGCCTCTCCCTCTGCTCTTAGTTCATTTTCCCTTTTAGAACTCTAAGCAGCCCCATTTTTTCAGATTTATCTCTCCCCAGCACAGGCCATACTTCATTGTCAATTCCTTTCTCCTTATATTTCTGTCCCCCTGCCATACCCTGGAGGGGTTATACACTTTCCCTTTGTAGCACCTGCTACATATGTGGCTGCCTGGGGAAATCTCTCCATCTCTTCCTGTGTGACTGGCAAGTGTTTCAGTGTGGTACGAAGAGGAGCAGGAGCACCTTTCCTATGAGGATCTCTGGCATCCCTGTGCCTGGGTTTCTGCCCTGGCTGCTGTAAGCAGGCTGTGGGAAACACTATTCAGTCACGTGTTCTGCCTACTACATGAAAGACTCCATTTTTTTCCTGGGGCTGAAGATGGCAGTGCAAACCTATTTGTATCCTTTCCTCTTAGAAGGCTGTATTTATTTTGTCTATCACAGGGTAACTGCTTTCCCACCAAACTTTGCTGAAGGCAAAATAATGGAGGCCCCTTTCACTGCTTAAAGAGCATCGCTGGGATTGCAGGAGAACTTACTAGGTCTTTGCAGTTGTTCTCCTTCCTGTTGCACTAATATTCCCATTGGCAGCCAGCTCTTCTGAGCCCAGCCAGGAGACATTTTTGGAAAAGACAGAAGGGAAGTAGCTACAGAAGACAAGAGCATCCTTTTACACATAATACTAAGTTTTATAAAAGCATTTGGTGGTCAGGCATCATTCCCTGGCTGCATTGAATCTCTGTGTAAGTTTTTAAGCATCTTTGAAGACAGCTCTTAGCAGAGCCTTCCTTTTCAAGTTGTACATTAAACATAAGAAATGACATTTGAAGAAACAAATGTATGTGGTATGTCTCTAAGACTAATATTCTAGGAATAAGCCATCAAATGCAAATTATTTCCCAAAACCATACAATCTGTCATCTTATTATAGACATCTTTCCAGGCAGTATGGTTTCCCTAACAGCAAAAAATAGAAAGCTGTGCTCATGGAGGGGGTTGGGAATAATACAACTCTGGTGGAGTAATACTGTTGCAACGTAGTCAAGAAGCCTCCAGATTGTCACTTGCCATGACTCCTGATTGTCTGCAGCTGGTAACAAAGCTGATAGTGCACCTCTGAAAAGTGTCCCACTTCAGTGGTTTGCCTCCTCCATTTACCTCTGGCACACCAGCAATATTGTTAGAGGGATGCAACTTGCACCATCACTAGTCCTTTGTGAACATGAAGTAACTACACAGAACTAAAAGCAGTCTCAGCACAACTTTCATCCCTGCCGAGATTTTAGTGAGGCAAGAGAAAGGTGACAGATCTTTAAAGAGTCACCACCTGCTAAAGAAAACCAGAAAAACCCAAGTGACTCCCAGCTGAATGTTCTTACCTTCCATCAGTACTGGAACTGGGAGGTGAACAACATGAAAGGGAAGCATTTTCTCTGTATGAGCTTTCTTACAGTAGTAGATGCGAACAGCAGTTTTGTCTCAGGTAGGAAATATTGTAACTATAAAACTGAGCCTGCTCTCAGTTTTCCCTTTTCCTCAACAAGGAAATAATAGTGGAAACAATAATTTTTGAGTATAGAAAATAATAGGAAAACTTCCCAATTATCAGTTCTGTAACACCCTAAGATATTAAAAAAACATTTAGTAAAAAATATCATCTTGATTTATGTAATGAAAATACATTTAATATCTCAGAATAATTAAAGCCAGTAGCTCAACACAAAATAACTGGTGGATCACTGGGGTTAATTTTCCTAAGAGCTGTTGAAGTACTGAAAAACAGAATGAGAATTTAAACAGCAGTAATGTGCCAAAAGGATGATTTCATTCACTATTTCATCTATGCAAAAATGGAACAACAAATCACCTCCATCAAGACAAAACTGCTGCAGAGAATGCAGCAAGGAGTCTGTATTTTTACCTTTGTTCTCACAAGAAGAACAATGGAAGGTTTGCAAAGTGCATTCTGGTCTGTCAAAAGCACTCAATGTTTGAGTCACCACAATGCCTGTGACCTGGAACGCCTACCACTTCTTTTTTTTCTGTGTTGATTAAACTTCATTAGAGGTGAAAGAACTGCATGCTGTTGCAGGAGAGGGGAGGAGGCAGCACTCACAGGCCACTTTCCAAGCAGATTTCCCAGAAACAGAGCAATTAATAAAGGGCCCCAGAAGTGCTTTTCGTGCACTTATATTTATTATGTCATGAAGTGCAAACTAAAAGCTTAATGAATCATAAAATGCAGCATTTTTATGATTATTTCTTCATGCCTAATCCAGATCTGTCTAAATAAACAAGGAGTAATGTACAGGCAGCATTTGGATCTAGCTTACCCTCGACCAAGGTCACATACACGAAACAAACGGTTCTGTGAGGAGAGTTCACGGAGCCTGGTTTGCTATGGATTTTTTCTGGGAGCTCAGTTCACTGGGAGAAAACTGTGTGTGCATTTTAAGTGAAGTTTTATCAGAATTTAGGATACTCATGACATGGTTCTTCATGTGGAATCTTTTGTGTCATGTAGGAGCTGAGTCCTTAGTAGAGGCACTCTCCCTTGTTAGGGGCACTCTTAAAGCCTCTCTCTCCCCTTGGTAATGAGGTCCTGATTTTCATAAATGTATAACAATATACATTTTTTGGAGACTGCTGCTGCTCTACAATTTGGTTAAAATTTACTAGTGGGTTAAAAAGCTGCCACAGCAGGACAGACAGGTTCAAGACCACATCCAAACCACATGATTGCATAAGCCTGTTTCTTTAGAAAACCAGAGGAGGAATTCCCAGATCCACAGAGAGGAAATCACAAAGAAGGAAAAGAGCAATTAAAGCAATATATAAAGCTCTTCTTATTCCTATCCACAGCAAATCTACACATATAAAAGAAAATTACTGAGGCAGATAATGTTCACAGATTAAAAACATCTTAATGGCACATTAGTTTTGCTCATTTATCAAGTTAGTTTTACTTTTCCCTACAGTAAACACAACTGAGTTTCACTGAGCTATTACCAAAGGACACATGCTTCATCACCCTAATATCAATAAAGTAAAATCGTGCATCAAAGAAATGTTACCTAGTGAATGACATTTCTTACTGAAGAAGCAAAAAAAATCAATACAATTAATTTCTAAGTTTTTTTTCCTAGACAAGAAGACAGGTATGAGTCTCTGTTCAGATAAATATGAGAGTGAGGATTTAATCCCTTTAAAGATTTTTTTTTTTTTTTTTGTATCCTGTAAGCCATACAGTTTTGTTTTGCACAATACTTTTCACTAGAAACAGGATCAAAGCAAACTTTCAGAAAACACCTCCTTGGTTCTGCAGAAGCTCTGCTCTGGAAAATTGTCTCCTTTGTTTCCCTTCCTTTTCCCTCCCCATGAGCTATTTTCAGTGTTTCCACCAAGTTGTTAGTCATAACAAGTTACCAGACCTGGAGGGTGTTAGCTTTGCAATGAAGCAGAAACAAGTCATGGATGAGGTTCTCCCCTAATAGCTTTATCATATGAATGACACAGAAATTGTAGCACCCCGGGCACACCCATGCAACTTACTTTGAACTGACAATTTATTCATATTTTAAATGAAATTATTTCTGACAAATAGTCCAAATGGGCCTCTCTTCCACAAGACAAATTTATGTTGTCCTAGAAACATTTGCACAGGTGATACACAGGGTTGTATGGCACAGGGAAGACAGCTTTGCCCTAAATTGAGATCTGTATTACTAATAATGTAATATCGGCAGCACTCGTAGCCCTCTCCCAGCTTTACACACACTTCCCATCCTCTCTTTTGCCTGTCCTCCCAGCTGTGGCCCTCGCTCGGTTCCCTCCCCCCGCTTTTCTTCCCGTGCTGCTCCGGTCCCGCAGCGGAGGGCAGCGCCGGTGCAGCGCCCGAGCGGGCGCAGGTGCTCCCGCAGCCGCGCCGGGGCAGCGCTGCTGCGCGGGGCGAGCGCAGCCGCTCTGTGCCTGCAGCAAGGGGCACACGGCCTTCGTGTCCGTGCCAGAGCCTGCAGCTGCAAAGAGCTCGCTGTAGTTTCCATTGAAGCGAGCTTAGGTGGGTGATGCTCAAGGTAAACAAATCTTCAGCTGGAGAACCCATCCATGACAACTTTTACAACTTTTTCACTGCAGCTGCTGACATCATTGCCTGGACTGCATGAGCATCATTCACGGGTGCAGCACTGCTCCAGGGGCTCAGTCCAGGCAGGCAGTGCTAATCTCTAATGCTTGACAAAGAGGAAGTAGTGCATTTGTGAATACTTAGATTGGTAGGTAGATTAGATTTGATACCATGAGAAGGGACTATAGACCCAAAGATTTTATGTCATCTATCATCACTCAAAGGAGCAAATTACATTGTTTCCTTGCTTCTGAATTAGCTGCAGTCTCAGTACTAATTTTTAATTCTCAAAATTTGCTCCTTGAAATATATGCTGTTTAAATTCAAGACTTTGGTGTTTCTTGTGTTTAATGGAGCACTCTTGCACAAGAAATATAGACATCCTCTAACAAACATACTTGGAGTCTTGTTTTTTCCTGGTGTGGGGTTACAGCACAATTTTTCTTACAAATTATTCAGATACGCATAAATAGCTGGTTGGGAAGTTTGTGTATAGAGATAAGTTAGCAAAACGCCAAGTTCCAGGAGTAGCCTAAGTGCTCGTTACGGAGGTAGCATTTCTCACAACAGTCATGCTTTGTCTCTTTAGCAGACAAGCTGTACCAGTTGCCACGTGGTTGTTTTTCTGATGGCCTCCTCTCCCAGGGCAACAAAATCCCCAGCAAGCAGCAGTGACTGCTACAATTGCTGAGAGCAGAAATAAATGCACATTCAGGACCGATCTACTAATAGCATTTACTTTCTTTGCCCCAGCCCATTATCTGTGTTTTGCATCAGTTACACGGCAGCCCAGAAGTAACTAAACAATTCTGAAACCCGAGCAGCTGAAATTGTTTCAGTCCCTCCCCACCACCAAGGAGCTCAATCCACCCCTGGCTATCACACTGTGGTTTAAAACTCAAGCTTTTTCATTCAACTGAACATGTACGTTTTTCAAAATACAAATACAATGGACTTGGAGTGACCCAGAAATAAAAAGGAATTAATGCAGATGAGAACTTTAATGCTCTCATATACATAACATTTGTAAATTTCTTATCACTTTTAAATTGTTTTCTCATCTCTAAATGGCAGTTTGCCAGTGGCCTCTGCCTCCTGAACTACTCCTTTGTGTGTTGTATCCAGTACAAGCTCAGCACATGTTAATATTTCTATTTTTGCACCAAACACCCATTTGTAAGATGACAAATATGGTAGCACAAACTCAATTTAATAGAGGCTTATGGTCAGAATCACATTTTTGCTG
The DNA here is from genome assembly GCA_013399195.1 of Dicrurus megarhynchus. Taxonomy (NCBI): domain Eukaryota; kingdom Metazoa; phylum Chordata; class Aves; order Passeriformes; family Dicruridae; genus Dicrurus; species Dicrurus megarhynchus. The sequence goes on from VXAD01012520.1 coordinate 800,025, forward strand.
GTGAGATTTTGTTGAGATCTAATTGATGCAAACTTCTTTGTCATGTGTAGTTGTGGGGAATCAGATGAGCACTAGTTAGAAATAACTCCCCCTTTTTTTCTTGAGATATTAAATACATCTGCTCAGAACTCATCTTGTTTTCTGGCTAGAAGACAATACACTTGAGAGAGACATGCTGCATTTCCCATCTCCCTACCTCCTCCCTTGTGGCTTTATCTTGAGTTCACATTACAAATAGCTGTCTACCATTATTCAACAATGAAAAATTCAGATTTGGCACTTCGGTCTTCTTCAAGATGGCAGGATGCAAATCCACACACCTTTCAAAAATAATAAAAAGGCTTCTTCATTTATGATTTATCATTTGAATACTTCCTGTACAAAGGACTTACTTCTAGCTCAAGATCCCACTCTGGAAAGTTTTTCCACCAGTTTTCTGTTTCCATTCAGCCATAAGAAAGCAGGATTTAAATCCTTCCTTTACCAATTTCTTTTTCATCACTATACAGCAGCAGAGCTCACAGTATAATCTGCATCAGGTGCTCTTCTTGATTCTGCCCTCAATGAGAGACATTTTAAGAACTGTGGAAGAAGGTATGGTTTATACTGCTTCCTGTAATAGAGCTAAAAGGATGTTTGGCAGGAGAGATAATAACCTTGCAAAGGAAGATTTCTGCAGGAATAGATCTAATAATAAGCATTTTAGCTTTGGATCCTCTCCTTCATTCTAATGGGATTACTAGCAGGGGTATATCACCAAAAGTGGTCCAGTAAGCAACTGTATTTTTGGAGAACAGAACCTAACTTATACTTGTAATAAATCAATGTTTCTGTCAGTTATTTATTGTATTTTGAACCACAGGCAGAGCAGGTAAGATGACAATATTACTTCTTGCTTCTTTCACCAAAAGCTGAGATTGCCAGGGAGGACTGACAGGCTCTTTAACCACAGTGGGGTTGGCTCACTTTGGAAAGATCCACCCAGGGAACAAATTCAAATCTAAAAAGGCATGTCTAACTTAAAGTTCAAATGTAGCCCCAAAAGTAGTGCATACACAATTATATCCACAAAAATTAAAATAAATACATATATAAACATATACATGTAAAAAGATAGTTAAAACAGCCTTACACTCCCCTCTGCTCTTATTTAGCCGTTCTTATCAAAAATACTACAAGAGAACAGCTGGCATTTAGCATTTTGAATGGCACAACTTTGGACAGCCTGCATTTGTCTTTACTTTGTCAATTGTTTAGGAAATTGGACATGAAGAGGCTCTTATTTGTGTGACTTCCCCCACTGTTAAGGGCTAGATAACCCAAATAACAACAGAGCAAGAAGCAGAATGGGTTTTACTGCCCCAACCATCTTGCTCAGATTTGATTCTTGCTCCTCCTCACCTTTCAGACAGCCCTGCTCACATCAGAGTTCCTATTTTTCTTTTGGAGGAGACATAGGGAAGGGACTGTTTTGGCTGATGTTGGGCAGGCAGGCATATGATCCATGCAAGTTCTAGAGCAGAAATGCAAGAACATATTTCTTACCACCAGCAAGACCTGTAACTTCACAATTTTTCAGACAGAGAATAGCACAACTTTTGGACATGTCCCATATCCAGAATATATTCCACTGCCCTCTGCAGGTGTATCAAAATATGACTCAGCTACAGCACCAGAACCTCTCTGTAAGCAGACACAGTCACGTGGTTGCTTCTTACTAAAATTTGAGTCTGGCAGTTGTGGCCCTGATTTCCAGGTAATGCCAGGAAAGTTTAGCACTCCAGAGACCTGCAGTCACAGCTGCACTAGAGAGAAGCGTGGCTTTTAGTCAGTTGTAAGAGTTGCCATTCATAAAATCATTTGCCAGATATCTCAGATAATTTCCTGCTGGGTAAGGAAATATCCTCTCTATGGAGCAAGGGTAATTGTAGCACTGGAAAAGTGATGGGTTGAGATCAGACTAAGAGTCTGCTACCAAAGCTTCTTTTCCAAGTCCCAGGGAGTCATTCCCTAGTAGGACCATTCTCCTTTCTTTTTCATCACAATTGGTCACTCTGGTGAGCTTAGTTTATGGTTACTTCATGACTTGAAGCTTCTGCTGACTTCAATAGGAGTCAGGCCAATACAGCTGTTTTTCAGAACTAATGTCTGAAACGCACCTCAAAGTTAAAAATAAAGTTTTCAAACTAAGACACGTGAGATAAAAAAACCATAGCAGCATCTCTATTTGAGGTAACTGGAAGGCTCACAGGGAGCCTTGCAGTATACTTCAGTTGTGCTCTGGCTTGGTTTTGAGGTCTTTAGCTTAAAGGATATTTCCCTTTTCATGCAATGAGGCCGAGTCCAAGTTCTTTACAGAATTTTCTGCTAGCATCAAGATTTTAGTTACCTTTCTAGAATCTGAAAACAGTGGGGAGAAATCTCAACTCTCACCTTTTAACTTTTTTGGGAACCTGAAAGTGCTGAACATGCTGATAAATATTAAGAAGATTTTCACTGTCGTCATAATAAGTAGGAAACAAAACTTTCACTGAGACTAAAAGTAGTGGAAGTAAAGCTCTAATTAATTTCAGGAGAGCACAGACAGTCAAGTCTGATAATTCTTCTACAGGTTCAAAAGAGAAGAGACTGAAAAAGGCTTTGACTCATCTGTCATTTATGCTGCCCTAATATACATAGGCTACAGAACTACTTCTGAGAGCAAACCCAGACTAAAGAGGAATTCTCAAAGCTCATTATACGGTACTTGCAAATGAGTTGAAGTGCTAAGTCTTTGATTTCTGGAGTCGCCAAACACTGGCTCAAATCCCGACCCCCTAGCACACAGCCTACATAACTAGGACATACACTGAGGAAATCAAGAAGAGGGAGATTTTTTTCCTCTTTAGGAGTTTGGGGCAACAGTAGAGCCAATTGCTTCTTTAACAACTCTCAGACATATCTTTTCTCCACTGCAATGGCAAACATACTGATGTATCTCAGTGCCCCAGAGTTTTCTTTCTCTGACCCTGGTAGCTCCCTCCAGGCTGTAAAGTGTGGGTCTCCCTGCGCAATAGACCCAGTGCTCGCAGGGCTCTGCCTGGGTGTTCAGAGAGACAGTCAGAGCTGGGAAGCTGTACAACATACTGCACCTATCTGCAAAGACTACTTTGTAGACAAAAATAACACCATGAAATGTTAAAGAGTCCCCAGACTCTCAGCTCCCTGCTGCAACGCTATCAGCCCAACCCTCATTACCATTTATCACAACACTGTCCAGAAAGACAGGAGCATTTCAATAGGAACATATTCTCCAGCCAGGCTGTGGAGTGGGCAAGTACCAGAGCTGTGTATCACAGGGTTAGTTTAGAGGCAGCCTCATGCACCTTGAATTCTGAGCTGGGGCTGTGGTATGGGGTAAGCCAGCTAACATTGCCATTTCATTCTTATGACTATTTACAGGTGGGTGGGAAGGAAAAAAGAAACATTTTCTTACGAGTGCTTTTCCAGAGTGGTGTCATCTGAACACAGAGGATTAAGTCCTCTACTGACATAGGCCGACATAGATTAATTGCCTTTAAGTATTGTAGCTGCATTAGATCTGGCACAGAGCTTCTTCAGGTCTTCAGAAAATGTATTATTAGTTACTTTTGGCATCACTAGGACTTCTTCATTTCACTCCCAGGAAGCAAAAACTGATACAGAGCTACATGACTGAAAATATCCTCCCTGTGGTTAACTTCTTTGTGATCACTGAAAACTCAGTGTACATGCTCTTTTTGTTAGCTTTGTCAGATTGAGCTGCTTTAAAATTCAAAAGCTGAGTCAAATTTTATAATCATGCAATTAAAATCATGAGGGAAACCTTCAGCAGTATCAACAGAAAACAGTCTACAGTAACGGCTTGGGTGTTTTTCTTAATATGTACCTCCACTACATGGTTCTGCTCTTTGGGTTTGACTACATCTTTTCCAGCTAAGTGGACCCATACTGTGTGGGCTGCTTACAGGGTGCCGGTAACATCATCAAGGCTATGTCTGATCACTATGCTGGGAGCCTAGTGGATGGAAAAGGATTTATGCATGTCAAAACACTCCAGAGAAACAGGCAGCTTACAGCCCAAGGGGGCAGAAATCATCCTTTTAGTTAATCTCTGCAGAAGGGTTTTGTAGACACCACATAGGACATCCATCACCAGGGGTTTCCAAGAGGAGAGGAAGAGAGAGGGAGAGCGTGAGCAGTTGCAAACATATCATCAGTCGGGCTTAAAAGTATAGCCTCTCACACTTTGTGGAGAACAAATGACCTAGATTCCCTGTGATCCTTTCTATCTCAGTTGGGTTTTGGTTTTTTTTAACTCTTAAGGCCTAATTTATTCCTTTAATCCATAGTGGAGAAGCTGCAGGCTCCTCAAAGGTAAATCACAATTCATTTAGTGGTGATTTTCTGGGTTACATGAAAGACAAATTGGTCTCAGGAATTATACATAGCTATTGGTTTGATTTCAAAAGCTCTTAACATTGAGGGTGTAAGTTATCTAATTAGTCTTTTGTACAAAAAACCTTTCCTTTCTTCTAATGAAGATAGTGTGTCTTAATTATTTTTGTATTACCAGGTCAGGCCACAAATTAAGTAAAACCTGATGCAGTTGGTTGGCAATGATAACATGGTATTTCCATTTAACATAAGCATGTAAATGATTAAGTTTGGGGAACACGTTTTGTATGTTTTTTCACAATTTCTGCCTCCTCTTTCACAGTCAGAGCAATGAAACAAAGTGCCTATTGATCAGGACAGAAAGTGTCCAGGGGACCTTCTTATGGGATGTTGTTACAAACATGTCTCCAACATACCTTTCTTCTGTAGCTCCCTAGAGGGAAAATTGGCTGATCTTGATGATACTAGTAATCTGTTTTTCCTGCCTGGGAAGAAATGCATACCACCTGACATCCCTGTGGTCACAAAGAGAAGTGGATAACATCTCACTGAACTTGGACTATAGTTCTTACATCTTTTGCTGAAGTAAGCAGTTCATTATGGTAGTGTGTTCTCAGGTTTTCTTCTCTTAAATACACAGTTAAAGAAAAAAAACACCCTCCCCTTGTCCTTACAGTTAATAATTTCAGGGCACCTACTATTTTTCTTTGAGGTCATAAAACTTCTTAATGATCCAAAAAGACACACTTTTTCTGCTGCCTACAGCGGAGAATGCATCTTGTGTCATCCTCAGCCTTGAAACTCCCTTGTGTCACTCAAGGGGCAAGGCAACTTCAATTCTGCTTCCTATTGCTAATTAGAAAGCAAAATAGATTGGTTGGCAATCCTTTGTATCACAATTCATGAGTAAGAGGAGCCCAGAGACTATTATTCCATAAAATTAGGGAGTGGTGAAGTTAAGGGCTGGTCTAGCAAGGGATAAAATTTTTACTAGGGGTTTAAGCCATGGTTTTCAGAGCTTCTTGCTCATAGTCCTCAATTCTTAAAGATTTTATGCAATTTGGCAGGATCCAAAGTGCTTGGGTAAACTTGCATTTCAGGTGCTTTCCATCTAAATAAGCCAAGGAGAAGGGGCTCAAGACTGAAGGAAGAAGGTATCTTTTGGGTTTGGTGAATCAGAAGACTGTGGAAGCAGGACAGACTCCCAGACACTCCAGATCACAGCTTAGCATGCACCTGGAAAGGCTGTGAGCAGGTAGCAGGTGACCTAAGGACACAGCTGATGATGTGGTCAGTTTAGGTTCCCCAAGGCAGTGAAGTTATGTGACTCTATCCATGCTGCCTTGCTACAGTTCCACACGACAGCTTAACATTCACCCTCTCTTTAACATCAATGGTAAGCCACTGCTGAGGGGCCTTTCTTATAATATCGAGTGCATTTAGAACTTTAAAGAATGAATCTAAACAAACAGGAAACCTGCATGCAAAGCTTTTCCTTTTGGGCTTTGTAGAACAGAAAATCTGTTCAAAGCCTTCCTCTTTCTGCTTTAGCATTTTTTTTTTAATAAAAGCTAAAATATTCTGATGTGATAATAAAATTCATATAATTCTTGACTAAAATTTTGTGCCAGCCCAATTTGTGATTTTAACCTTCCTCATGAATGGGCAAGGCTAAAAATGAAGTATTTGAATTAAATGTATTAAATCAAATATTCCTCATCTACAATCCAACATTTAAAGAAGTCTGTAGATTTTTCATCTTTCCCAAAGATCTCATGATTACAACTTTAATATTTGCTTACTAACCAGATTCTGAAACATTCATTTAATAGTCACTCTGTTGGTGACCATTCCTGGCATTAAGCTTAGATGCAAGGACAGCCGCATGAAAACAGGAACGACATAGACCTGAGTTTATGCAACAGGAAGTTTTGGAAGTGAAATGAGCTGTCACAGAAGTCCGTCATACACCCTCCCTCTTGCTTCATTTTCACAGGGTGTCAGCACAAGCCTGCAATGCTGTGATGAACTTGAGAATGATTTTACAACCATGATATTTTTAGGGCATTGCAGCTGGGTATTAAACAAATTCCCCACTCCAGCCAGTCCTGGTTGCTTTATTTAAGGGAAGGGGCTGCTGTGAGCTTCAGTTCCAATTCTCTGCCTTGCTGTCCCACTTGTACCCCCAACTGCTGTTCTCTGTTTTATACCCTGCAACTTGTTTACGAATTTGAGGTCTACCTAACTATTCTGAACTATTCAAGTTTGCATACCTGTCACAACAGAAGCAGTCAGAAGTGTTTTGGAATGAAAACGCAGAATGTAACATGAAAGTGCTATTGGAGGACACTAAGCTTTTTTGTAAAGACAGGACAGGAGAAGCAGCAACTGAGTTTCTTCTAGCATAAGGACTGTCTCCTTTACATCCTACAGATGCCAGGTGTGAAGTTTTATCTTACATGGAGCTGGAAGAGAAACTCCGCATCTGTACGGTCAGCATGGGCCATGACCCTGCAAACACATGAGTACTCACACTGCCAGAGCAGCCAGTGCAGATGAAGCCAGGCAAAGCTGTTGACCCTCCATGACCAAGTAGCACTGCTACACTTAACCACGCTATGATGGAGTGCCTGGCACAGATCAGCAGTTTTCTTCTGGCAGCCTTTACAATCTGTCACAGGTAGAAGGCAGAGTAAACTCTGAGTAACTAGAATTCAGGGGGTGTAATGATAACACAGTCCTGTTGCTTGCTTGAAGGCCAGTGTTGCCTGTGGGTAGCTGCATTATCATTATTTTGAGACTGTAGCAATGACTGTCCTTTGTGCACTGGAAGTCAATTACTCCCCTTACTGAAGGACAAGCCCTTTCCTCTCATCTTTTTGCACATGGCCAAACTACTACGTAAGAACAGCAGGCAACAGAGGTCGTCAGCACAAATACATTAGAACAAGTTTACATCTATAATTTTATGCTTCACTTGTTCACTAACTGAAAAGGCTGATTTCTAAAGCAATGCACAGATCACTATGATAATATCTAGTTACTTATTTGCACCACTTTTGTACCTGAAAGCTTCAGCCAAGAATTCCTGTTGCAGTGCCCAAGGCCTTACGTGAGGGACTTACCCAGCTGCCAGTGATATTCCTCAGGGAAGGAGGCCTGGCTGTCATGTGCAGCAGGTTCAGGTGAGAGTGGATTCAACAGCCTGGGACTGTGTGTGGGTGCAGATGCACTAATGGACTGGTGCAGATTGTGAGATCACACAGGAAAAAGGTGTTTACAGGGAGCAAAAGGCAGAGTCCAGGGAGTCATCAGAGCAGTGAAAGGAGGTTTAATTACTTTGGCAAAGCTTGCATTTTAGATTGTTTTAGTTTACACTCATCTCCATAACACAAACTATATGGAATGAGGTAGTTGTATGGTGCAGTCACAGCAGGAGAAAATATAAAAAAACATTTCATTTTCAGGACTGTATCAAACTTAATTTGTAGTTGTCAATTTTCTTTTCATTTTCCACTGTGATCATTTTCATTCTTGCTTGCTCATCTCCACAAGTTTGTACAGTATGCTAAGTGGAACACCTGCTTATCACTCATTATTTTTCTGCTCATTTATTCAGGGTTCATTCAGTGTGATGGATGGGGTGAAAACAGAAAAAAAAAAAATTAGTTTTAGTTTATAGAAGGAATACACCCAGCTGGGCATGCCTCACTTTCCTAAGAATGAACCACTCTGGAATACACCACCTCGGCAGAGAGCCAAGCATGCATCTGTAGAACAAACTACCTTCCTCACAGTTCTCTCTTCTTGCTGGGATCTTGTATCAACACTTACAGAGTGAATGCCAAACATCACATGTAAATATCATCAAATGCTCTACATGTCTTATCTCTTTAGAAGTATTTTTAATTGATAGAAGTACTTCCAATTATTCATGTTTTTTATTTTATGTTTATTGCAATACTTTTCCTTGGCAGGAAAACAACTGTTATTTGCACACTAAAAAAAAAGCTATTAGAAGCAATTTAGCCCCATGAGCATTTATCTAGGTATTTGTGTGGCCCCTGGCTATATGAATGTGTTTTTATGCAATAGGATTTAGTAATCTGCAAACAGATTTAACGAGTGCCAGCCAAGAGCTCCCTAAGTAAACCTCCACACATGACAAATCAAATATACAATTCAAAAATAGAAATTCAGCATAAGGTTAGAGTTTTATAGAAACATTATTCCACTTTTTTGTTACATAAATCCCTGAAGGGTAAAGAAACAGAGGAAACTGCTTGGTAAACAGGCATAAAAATTCTATTCTGGAATAATTCAGTGACTCAGGAACTTATCTGAGACACCACATACCTGGGTTCACAACCTTACCGTGTCCTATTCTGACAAGAGTTTTGAACTTGTTTGTCTAGGGGAAACCTCCTAATCATTATCTATTTGCTGCTTTGCTTTTGTATTCTCGTAGCAACAGGAATTTAAGGAAGAGCAAGTCTCCATTAAAAGATGAGATGAGTCCGTGAATCAATGTTTTTGTTTGGAAACATGATATATCAAAAACCCTAAAAAAACCCCAAACCCTTTATAAGTTTTACTTCCAGAGACACTAAAGGACTTTGGAACCAGGGTGTGCAGAGGGAGGCTCTTCTTCCCAAGGGACCCTGCAGCAGCCTGAGGCTGCCAGTGCAACCCCTGCAGGTGGAGGTCCCTGCTTTGCAGAAAGCCCCTGTCGAGGGTTGGCCAAGGAGCTTTTGGGGTCCAGCTTAGAAATGCTGGCAGGAGCAAGCCAAAGGGAAACTTCTTAGGAAGGTCTCAAAAACAAAACAGCATGAAATCAAGACAACTAATAAGAATACCTCCTAGAGTATATTTTAGATCTGAGGGACTGAAGGAGAGAAAAAGTAGATTGTTCTTTATTTACAGACTCAGGTTACTTGATATTCTGTGAGTTGAATTTAGGTTTGAAAGGCAGGTGTGGAGAGAAGGTAACGTTAAGACTGTACTGTAGCAGAGCAAGAATCAAAAAGGGATGAATAGCTGGGTGGCTGCTATATGAAATTTGCTCTAGGCAGAGGAGGAAATGGAAAGCAATCAAAGTGAAACTGCCACGTGCAGCAGCAGAACCTAAAGTACAAGCAATGGAGGTATAAAGAGGAAAATAACCTTAAGTTGGGTGAACTTTGAATTATTGAAAATTGGAAAATTAGACTCTTAATCCTCAGGATTTTAAAATGAGAGCAGAAGAAAATGAGAAATTATTTGAAATAGGAGAGAAATTGCAGCACCATATCTGTTATATTTAAGAACTAAACAAGAAAAGCACGGAGAAGGAAAAGCCAAGTAGTAACACTTACATGTTTACATTCATGAAAAAGTTATCTTAAAGAAAAAAGGTCATCAAAACCTGATAAGAGCACCCTGAAGATCATATTCTGTGAATATCCTAAACCCTTACATGACCTCTCACTCTGCTTTAGACTAAAGGTTATCCCTGAGGTCCTGAGTGCATTGAATTGGGTTTTGATTGCTTCACGTCATTAGAAAAAAATTTACTTTTTAAACTTGACCTGAAAACAAACAAGCCTGGCTTTTACTGCAATAGGAAATACTGGGATCGGTCTTGCAGCGATTCAGAGATTGAAAGGGAGAAATTCTATTCCATCTTACTCAGGGGACAACAATTTGGGACAAGAATATTAAAGTTTTTACAATCGCTCTGATGAGTGCCACAATTTTAATACCACAGCTTATTCACATGATAGCACCAAGAGAGATTTAGTAAAAAATCACCAATTACTGTTGGAGTCAAAGCAGAGACTCCATAACTCACACAGTAGTGCCCACTTGAAATCTGGTGTTGGCTGCTGCGTTTAACCTCCACTGAATTCAGGGAGCCAGGCTGCCATGTCAGTGCAGCCTTCTGCAAAAGCACAGGCTGGAGCTAAAGCAATGATATTTGTCCACATGGATATTTACTATTAAGCTGAGAAAACAAACTGGAATCATAGGAAGACTGGAGGCATCCAGAGTGACTGAAGCAGTGCCACAGGAAGGATGGCACTGTGAAAGTGTCAGTGCTCAGAGCAGTAAGCAGGTGTGCACCACACTTGTTCAGATTTATGAGGGAAAATACATCTCTTTTTGATATGTTCATTGCATGGCAAGTATAAAAGCACATATATGGTTTATTATGGAATTGTACTGATGCAAGACAAATAATATCAAAACATTCTCTCCTAGAGTAAATTGCCACAATGTTTCCAACATTGCAAATCCTTGAAAATGAGAAAAATTTCCAGGAAGGTTTGTCCCAAGAGACAGATCAGCATGGGGAGTTTTAGCCCAAAGAGTTGCTTAAAGTTTTCTTACAAGAACTTTTAAGGGGTACCTTATAAATGCCATTTCCCCAGTAATTCTTCGTGGGCCAGCTTGCACAAGTTCAACACTTTACTGTATCTCTATCACCCTCAGAGAGTACCTATGACATTCCCATTTCTCCTATCACACATGGTCTATGCCAGGTTATCAAAACCCCTTAAATAGCATGAGATAAAAATAGAAAGATGAATTGTTGTCACTAAAGAAATATGGACAGGCCAAATCTGTGAGGAAGACTCTGAATAAGTCCTTCCATAGCCAGTTTTCACTGCTTCAAATGACCCATCCTTATGAAGATGGATCAGTAGATCTTACAAACATGTTGAGGGGAACTTAAAAACATTTTTGCATCATGGGTGGCAACCTCCTTTCTGATAGCTACTCTGCCCCCTCTCTTCTTCCCTCCCCCTCCATTTTAGACATCTGCTCACCATAGTTTTCACAGGCAAGTTTTCTTCTCTCTATTTTTTCTTCTTTTACCACACTGAAGCCTTATTTAGAAAGAGCATGGGTGAGTGCATTCTTTCAGGAGCCAATGCCACATAGGAAACCACATTGTTCATCCTGAGGTAATGCTTGGAGGTGTGCCTTGTACAGCTGATGCCCTTGACCCAGATCCTCTCCATGTCCATCCAAAAAGATCAAGGCAACCTTGAGAAATCTCATTTAGCTTTCAGAGTTGGATCAACTGTTACATCCTTTTTAAAATTAAATTTCTAAAAGGACTGAAGCAGACTGCTTAATGGCCTTGTAACCAAAGCACAGCGATCCACGGAAATCTTGCCATCCTTGCTCTGATGAGGTTCCTACACCCAGCTTAGCAGCTGAGCACCTTCCAGCCAGCATTAGAAAACACAGCCAAGGTCCGTCACATGCTGTTTGTTCCAATCTCTGCTCTTCACTCTCACCCCCTCCTTCCACTTTTCCCCAGGCTTATGCAGCAGGGTCCCTTGCTTTGGTCGCTTTTTTAACCCCTGAGAACATATATATGTTTGTGCTATAGGTTGGAGGATGTGTGACTTGTTCTTGGGATAAGTTTTGTTGAAAGCTACAGCAATCTCTAGCTTGCAGGAGAATGTTTCACTGTCTTGAAGACTGTCCCAGGAAAGATTAATCTCCTTTCCAGGCTTGCATGTGAAAGTGCACTTACTGACCTGGAGGTTTGGCTGACAACTCACCAGGACACCAAGGTAGAGCAGTGGCCAGTAGATTGACTGAGGGTGTAGGACTTTTTAGACAGAGTCTAGATCCCTGTCCAGTGCTGCTCCAGTGCTGCTATTGCTAAAGGTGCTACAGGCACGGCTGCTCTTGGTAAAGTCTCAGGAGGCCCCTCTATGCCAGCTCTGCTGGTGCCCCCAGTGCTGTGAGACAGTGCGTGTGGAGGAGTTTGCTGCACACTGTTGCATGAAAAAAATATACCCTTCGAGAGCAAAATAAGGGTATCTGTTCCCCATTCAATTTCCCAAACATTCAGAGTAGGAGCTACTAGGATTTTGCGTGTTAAAAATGACAGTCTGCACAACCTTACAGAAGCATCAGCATGTAAAATGTGGGTGTGGCACGAGGACCACTCCCACCCTCCAAGAGCTGGTGCTGGAGAGGTCTTCCTTTCTCTGCAGTGCATTGAGGCATTTCGTTCACAACAGAACAGCCATTGTTGTGCCAGATGACAAGGTTGAATAACTTCTCATCCCCAGAGGCTGCTAACCAAGCTTTGTCACAGTTTAGTGCTGCTCTGGGAAAACCTGAGGCATTTTCTCTACCACACTATTAAACAGAAGTTTCTCTATTTAGGTATTTCACTGCTGGCTGGGATGCAGGACCCTCCTGCTCATGATTTTCTCTCCCATAAGGTTCTGCAGAGCCCAGCAGGGGTAGGACTTCAGATTTTCTGCCTTGGGAAGCGTACACCAGCATACTTTGCCCACCCCCTACCCTTCCCCCCCACAATGTTGAGACACAAAGATTTTCAGCACAATAGCTAAAATCTATTTTGCTCCTCAACAACATACTTTCAGCATATTTTTCTTGCATCAAACTAGTGAAGTTTTCACTTGTAAAGTGTTTCCAAGTTAAACTGATCTGGTTCCTCCCTCCCAAAGCCATCCATGAGGTTTTTTTCTTCACACAGAAGCCCCACAGGGCACCAGCTCAACTCTGCTCTTCTAAGATACCCTTTAGGGCATCTTCCCACAGATGATTGAATCTGAACTCTAGATGTCTGCAGGCACAACCTGCAGCAGCAGATAATTAAAGTACTAGCAATACTGTATGGGTTTTAGTACAGACCTGCACAATCTCCTGGCTTAAAGCCAAAGCTCAATAGGCCCTGTCAAGGATGAAAGCAGAGATTTATGCCCTCAGTGGTCAAAGCTGAGGATAGATTCAGAGACAGTTTAAAAAGCAAAAATTCAGTTTCTGGTAGGGAAACAAGAGGAGGAATACCACCTCTCTGTTGCCATGAAATGAGAACACCCCACAGGCACAGTCAGTATGTGAGTACTTACATGAGACACAGCCCAGTAAGAATCAGTCCCATAGCCCCTCAGCTAAACCCTTTTCAGAAGGGAATCACCAGTATCTTACAAGCCTCCAAGAGGTACAAGCAGTTGCACCAATAGATGCTCACTTCCCTGGAGCCTCTGGGCAAGTTTACATAAGAAGTAAAAGCAAAACAGATCCCCTTCCGTCTCTTCCTCTGCTCCTGGCTATAACATTTGACATGGAGCACAAGAGTGCCTTTGAAGTTTCTTCACCTGTAAGTCCAGAATGTGGGTCAGGCTTCAATGAAGTCCCACGGATCCCAGATCTGCAGCTGAGCTCCTGCCAAGGGAGCTACTAAAGATGCCACACAGGATGCAAGTCTGTGTGTAGGACAGTGGTTTGCCTTCAGGAAGCCAGACCCCAAAGGGCTGCAGTCAGGCAGAAAGATGGCTCACTTCAGAGAGCCTCTGTGGTCTGCCAAATCAGCTTCCTCAGGTGAGAGTGCATCAGCTTCTGCCAGCCCACACAAGAAATAATCCCCCCAGCAGCTAATGTGATCATTCTCTACAGCGGAAGCACACTCCTGCACAGATTTCTTACCTTTCATTATTCACAAGGATCCCCAACCAGTAACACTGTGATTTCTGCAGCTTACCACATTCATTTCTTCCCCACCATTCTTCCACTTGCACTCTGCCACGGAGGTACACTCTCACTGCCATGGAAGCACTGGACTTGCCTGCCTATCTCATAAGTGCTTCCAGTTCCACCCCCTGCTCATCTTGCTCCAGCTACTCCAGTGCCTTGTGAGGGGCTTCTTGCCTGCATATTTTAGGTGAATAGGTCACCAGATCATTCTCATGGAAGCTTCTACAGATGTGCTGTGTTTGGAGAAGATGATGGAGAAGCAGCTAAAGGAAAATGGGTTGAGGGGATCTCGATTTCCTGGTGCCATTTATGTAAGAAAGAGTCCAGTATCCCACTCATCTACAGAGCTTTCCATTGCAAGATCTCAAAGCACTGATTTTGACTTACAAACAACTGTGAGAGCTGAGAACTCAGTTAAGGTAACAGGGAGCCCCATCCTCCCATTTCTGCCATAGCCTCACCCTCCATTTTCTGGCAAGACTCTGAATTTCCTAGTTTGCTTGTTCAGCTCCACCCTACATGTGCCTCCCCAGAAAGATGGCAGAGGGGCAGACATAGCAGCAGAAAAGGATTTCTTGTCAAGGCACATGCATTAAAGGCAGACCCTCTTCCTCACACTTATTCCAGGAGCCAATACCTGATAAATCCAAGGCTGTAATTAATACGTTTTTCCTCTAACAGAACAACTCTAAACTCATCTACTTGTTACCAGTGCTGGCAAACTGAGGCACTTTCTTAAAGGGTAGGCAGAAGGTCACGGGGACCTTCACTACTTCAATAAAAGGAATTTTATTGCAAGCTGCTCTTGCCTTTTTGTTCTCTATTCAGCATACATGGCAATGCCATCTGATGTATTCACAATTAATTTATTAATTTCTGGAAAAGAGTTATCTTATTTAATAGCCTTGACACAGACACTTCACACTGCATTGCCATGAAGAAAACAAATGCAAGAGATAAAACAAAACCAGCTTCCAGCACTGGTCTTCTACAGTCATTGATTTTAATTGGAACTCGCTTCCACAGAGCTGCCTTCAGAGACAGCAGCAAGAGATCTCCACCCTGGAAGCACATGCTCTTCCTCCACAATATTTGCTGGGCAGGCACTGAAATGTGGGTCGAGAACTCCGATATCTGCAACTTGCCAGGAGAGCTGGCATGTGGGCAGAGCAGATGCAGCTGGTGGGAGAACAAGGTATATGAAAATTGGCTGTATTTTACTTGCAGAGAAGGAGTGAGGAGAAGGCACTCAGGTCTTGCTTCATGAGACCCCTGGCTCCCAGAGTGAAACTTGCTGCTTACACCAAGTGTAAAAAACCTGTGGCTGTCATCCCACCCTGGTTCAGACTCTCAACCTCCTTTGCAGCACATCAGCCTGGAATAAACAGCCCTATAAACAAGGACACTCTCAGATAGTCATTCTGGGTCAGACATTAAATGTCTCTGTATGGCCAAGTCATACACAGAAGACAGAACAAAAGACAGAAAAAGAGGAGGAGGGAAAGATTCCTGCAGAGGAAGATAGCATTGATCTACTAATGGCTCCAGCCCAATTCTCTTTAGAGAGAAGTGCATCCCTCAGTACAATGTTTACATCAGTACCTGCAGTATTCTGGCTCATCTTTTGCTGTTTTAGAATCCATGTCAGCAGGTAAAAACACGCATACAGGGCATTTAGCTGCTCCCAGATGAAGGCAGTGTGAGTTAGGGCTGGATTCAGCCACACCACACTTGCCAGGGTGCCCACAAAGGCACGCTCCTCACATGCCAGCATCAAAAGGGTGAGTCTAGACTCTCCTGCCCTAGGGTATGTGCAACCTTGCCAAGGCCATGCCGAGACTGTTTAATCCTATTAAAGCATAAGCTGGAAGTACACGATACTCATTAAAAGAAAATAGCTTGCTTTGTTCCTGAGATCTAAACCCCACAGCAGCAGACACTGTGGGATAACCCACCATTATTGATCTCTGCAGGCAGGGCTTGCCATTCCCAGCTTCACTGCCAGGAGAAATCCCACAGCCCTGCTCTTTGCTCCCATGTGAAAGAGCCAGGTTTAGGATCCCTACTCAGGACAAGTGCCAGAGCTAGAGCACACATATTTCCAAAGGGAAATTGCAAATGTGAGGGTCCAGCTAGTCCTTTGGGTGCTGCTTTACAGACACATAGGGCCCCATAGAGAACCTCAGCCAGTTGTCACTGTCCCCACACTGCCCTTCTCACTGAAAAAGTACCAGGCAGACAAAATGTTAGCTGGTTGTCTAAGTCAACAAATAAATGTTTTAGGAATAGTAATTATTTAGTAAAAGGTGAAAAAAAAGATCTAGGTAGATGGGCTGTGCAAACTCATCCAGATCTCTTAATGCGTGGAAGGAGCAGGGATGCAATAGCACGTGGAGTTTCTCTGCAGCATCCAGCTAAAGTGCAGGATTCAAGATTTCCAGTGGTTTTAGCTGTCTCCAACATTTGATTAATTTGTTAAACTACTGAAACATGAAGAAGCTTTCTCCTTCCAAAACTATTTATTTTTAAGATACTTGTGCTGCAGTGCAACACACATTGTTGATTGCATATCACCTTACTAAGAAAGTGATGAAATCAAACCTTGTTGCTTTTGTTCATTCCACCTATAATGATCTGAAACAATTCCTTCCAGTCTCATGCCATTCGGAAAGACAGAGCTGTTTGTATCCAGGTAACCAGTGCTGGCACCACAGAGGTCACTGCAGATGTGTGCCCAGGGACACATCTCCCCCGAGCTCATGAAAGGGCCAGGAAGGAAGGGGCAAACCCTCCTAAAGCAGTAACACACCTGACCCTATAGAAGCCAATACAATTTTCTGCCACAGTCCCCAGAGAAGCCTGGTGGGGGTGTCTGGGTACTGGACTGCTTTGTGGACACCTAGAGCTGTGCAACAAAAAAACCCCACAAAAAAAACAAAGAGAAAAAGAAGCAGGAGAACAGCAGCAAGGGGAAGACATACATATGCATACAACCAAGAGTTAAATGGTCTTCATTCCTTCATGCATATTTCCTGTCTTGTTTCTCTGCATGTCCAAGTACTAGAGCATTGCCTCCCTGTCTTCTGATAACAGAAAGTCTGCCCCACAGTAATAACCACAAAACCTGTCGTTTAAAGGGACTACCAGCTGATCCTGCTTCCCTGCCCCTCATCAACTGAGCGGTCATTCTTCCCTCCCCCTCGGTGCTTGCCCCATTAGATCTTCACTAAGGGTATTAATTCACTCTGTTGCTGAAGAATCACCACAGATCTTTCCATACTCTCTGTGTCCACTAACAGTTTACATAAAGCAGAAATCCTCCATTCTCTTTACCCAGGAATGTCTTTTTTAAAAAGTGATATCAAAAACCCCCATGAATATAATTTTTTTACAATAAAAAAAAAAATTACACAACACACTCCCTTCACATAGCCAACTGTGAGTGGATTTTTTTTCCAGAGGACATGTAGTCAGTTATTTCTTAAGAAGGTGTTTTATATGCTTTCCAAGGCAGCATTCATAGTATCCCACATATCCTGGCTGTTGCTATGGAAATCATTCCTCCGTAAGCTGATGTGCAAATGCAGGTCTCATTGCTGAGCAGAGAGGCTAAAGGTGTGCATGAGTCAAACTATTTGCTGTGCATTATTCCTCTGGAGCCTCATTGCTGCCAGGGGACAGGAAAGGAATAATTACTGTCTGCACGGAGGGTGCCTGTAACAAGGAGCTGTGGAGAGCTAGCACTGCTGGATAGTCACAGGAAGGCTCTGGCTGTCGCCTGCAGCCAAGCACAATTTAGTCATTCAGCTCATCTGCCCTGGGTGCCATGGAAGTAACATGATACAGGTACAGGAGGTACAAAACAATTCATGATGTTTTTAAACATTTCAGGGGGAAGGTAAGTCTGAATGTACCATCATGGCTAGAAGGCGCACAGTCCCCTGTCCTGTCTGTAAGCCTGTGATCCCTCAGAAAAGTCAATGATAAAGTTAGGCTTTTGGCAAAGCCCTGCTGGTGGCTACAGAGTGGCAGAGACTGAAGAGTGCTGGAGATCCCTCTGACTCTGGTGAAGCAGCAAGACCAAAAGGGAAAAACATCTACAAAAATCAAGCTTCTTCACATATGCTGTGTTTGGCAACTTGACTAAACATGGTTTTCGTGCTCCTGACTACCTATGAATAAGCATTAAGGCGGATATTGGAGTACTCCCAGTCAAAACACAGCTTGATGCCAGCAGGCACTTTTCAGAAACAACTGCTGCCCTTTCCAAAGTAATAGAAGCAGAGGAACCTGCTGCCTCCAGGACTCAGCCCTCGACCGTGAGTGGAGGTGCAGCCCTTGGAGCAGAGGGCACATGGGGGCAGGTGCAGAGCTCCTCTGTGCCCCACTCCAGCCAAACACCAGCACGTCTCTGCATATGGGAGGCTGGGAACCTTTCAACACAAGCATCCCACACCCCTTTCCCCCTCCCCTGGAATACTTGGCAGTAATTTTCATAGATATATTGCAACAAGTAGGAGGTCTCAGGAAAGCCCCCATGCCTCAGTGGTTTCTTAGTTCATCTCTTCTGCAGCCTGATGGGAGGAACTGGGATCAAAGAGGGAACAAAGGGTGTAATGAACTCAGATTTATAGCAGGTTTTTAAGGGGGGAGAGGGGAGGTTATTTTTGGCAAATGTTGGATTGGCCATCTGAATATTCAAGAGTTTTTTCTTTCAAATGAAGAACTAGAAGGCTGTAGCAGACAAAGGCAGATCCATCAAAGAAAGCAAACAAGGGATTTTTTCCTTCACCCCCATGAAGAAATTGCTCCTGCAGAAGAACAAGGGGTCCATCACACAAACTTCAGGTTTCTATTCACATCTTACCTCCTTTATCACTGCTCTACAGATAACAGGTGCTATACCCAACCTCTCCTCTGAATTACCTTCTCTCCTAGACATTAGGGACCTCTTAGAAGCCAAGCAAACAGCTTCAGTTACAGAAGCTTGTGAAGTTTTTACACCACCTTTTTTCTTTTTTGGTCAGTCACCCTGGGGAAAGGCAGCTAGTTAAAGAACAGATTCCAAACACCCAAACAGAAGTCTAAACTTCTACACAACAGCTTAGATCACAAAGGCAATAATCTCAAAGCACAACTCCTGTGAGGCACATTATAAATGACAACTAAACACACTAAACAGACTGCAGCATATCAGTGTAAACAAAGCAAGCAGACATCCCTCAACCTTACCTCAATTCAGGGCTAAAAGCGAGTCTGCTGTCACCTAAGGCTGCTCCACTCCTGCTTGCTTTCTCAGTGGAGGTAGGCTGGTCTCCTCTCCTCTCTTATGAGCTATGTGCCAGAGGGGCAGCTGGTCCCTGGTCCTTAGTGAAAACACCTGGTTCAGCACAGGTTGCTAGCAGAGCACAGGGGTGGCTGGGATTTAAAACAAAAGAACACATTAATGATTATTTATAAAGATTATTTTCATTTTAACTATCTGTGAGCCGTAACAGGCATTTTTCTGGTTAAAAACAGCTTACTTGATCAATACTTCCTAATATGCTAATAAACCCTTAAACCACTTATTGAAAATACAATAATAAGCAAATAGAAGTGTTTCCAATTGCTTTAAGACAATACGGTACGAATGTAAATAAATTATATTAAATCATACTATCATAGAGAAGTATCTTGTGATTTATGAGTTCCTGCCTTACATAAATTAATGCCCCACAGTTCTGCAGCCTGTGGATAGCTGTCTTTTGTGTTGTGATATGAACACACATACTATGCCTCAAAAGCTTCCAATTATGTGGGTGGGATTTGGAGAATACAAATGACATGAAAATCTAGAGGGGTTTATTTCAGGAACACCTTAGTATGATAGAAAGTAGTATCAAGATTAGAGGTTATGAATTAGATTTTCATTTTCACTGTCTTGTTAGAAAGGATATAAAAGAAACACTGAAGGAATAGTAGAGATACAGGAAAGAGCAAAGTATACACTTGCATTTAATACAATTCATCACCATTCCTCTTATTTTTAGTATAATGGCATTCATGGTGAATCATATTGTGACTGTAAATTTAAGAGATGTGATTTTGAATGGATTTGGTATGATCTGTTTATGACATTCATAGGTGCAGACACAATGCCACCGTCAGAGGGACTAGGAAGGATTCTTCTCATGTACATGAAAGTCAAACCCTATATATTTATATTCTGAACAAATTCCTGAATTTGCTAATCATTAGAGTTATGTCTCCCTTATCAGCTGCACCATTTCATGTAAACTGTTTATTTCTTGGCACTTCAGAGGGTGAATTTGAGCTAAAACGCTCCTCAAAATATTTCATGCTTTTCGGTAACAGATGTAAGGGAATTTAGAAATCCAGATCAATGTAGTGGTAGATGGAATTCAGTAGTTTTCTAAGATCATTTTCTTCAACAAAACCCAAGCCAAACTCAGAGACAAGGTTTTTGCAAATGTTAAGGAACATAATGTTTTCAGGGATTGCTTTATTATAAAGGGAAAGATTAAGTTAGTACATGTCAAGAGGGAGGATGCACATCAGAGAAAGGGGAAGAGGGGTTTCTGGCTCAAAGGTCTGCTAACTTTCAGTTTTCCTGTAGGACAGACACTATTTTTCTGCTTTGGATGAGGAAAAGTTCTTCTAGCTGTGGCAAAACTACTCAAAAAAGGACTTTTACCCCTCATCTCTCTGTAAGAATTCCACCTTAATTTATGTGTGTGATGACAAAAGGAGACACAAGATACATGTCAGTGCCAAATCCTAGAATTAAACTGCAGGGGAGAAGGAGGGTTTGTCAGTGGGATCCTGTACATCACACTCTGTATGAGGCAAACCCTAAGATATCCAAAGCTCCCAGCTCTGAATAATTCCCACAGGAGTGTAGTGACTCAGCACCAGGCAAGAGATCCGACTGCATTTCAGGGTGAGGCCATTTCCCTACGTGATAGCAAATATTGCAGTGCTTCTTTAAACTGATTCTACACACATAAATATGTTGTAATAAATCTCATCCTCAACACATCAGTCCAAAATTGGTGCTCTCTTGGCTGAACATTACTCAACTTGGCTTCACTTGACCAGCAACACACCCTGAGGGTCAGATATAGGGGGGATATTTTCATCTGACCAGACTGTTAGTGAAACCAAACACTATCTGTCTTTCCCTGCCACTCCCCTTTGTTGCTGGATTTATTTTGTGAGAACAGTTGTCCTGTAAACAAGAAAGAACTCATGTGGTTGTTTCTGTAATTTCAAAAATAATCCCAGAACCTGTTAAAGGATGATAGCATCTAATGCAATGTGACCTGTCCTTCCACAGGAAAGGTACTGGCCTCTAATATTTTTTTTCTCTTACAAAGCAAAGAAAGCAAGTGATGTTTCATTCTCTTCTGTCTGAGCCTGAGTTCAAATGTTGATCCATCAAATCTAGATTTAGAGCTGGAAAAAGACAGACAATCACATACGATTATCCGATGCACCAATTCTACTGATTCAGGATGGCAATATGCAACCTACCACTTCAAGAGGAAACCTCTGGTTATTTGGCTGTTGAACACAGACAAGCTGTTGTTGTGCACACAACAGAATTGTTCCAGGCATTTTCCCTAAGTCCAACATATCCAGGATGTGTCTGAACGGGACATAAAATCAGCTGTGTGAGGAGCAAAGTGCCCCGAAGGCACTGGAGCCCACACAGAGCTGGTGCAGTGTCCATACCAGCTGTGATGTGGGGGGTGCATTGCACTTTTTGTCACTGGCTGGCCCTGCACCCCTACACATTACAGTAGTTTCTCTGTGCTTTACAGCTCCTCAGGCTGTTTGTGGCATCTCATTGTATCTTAGCAAGAACGAAGGTTTTCATAAGATTGCAAAGTTCTAGGGGTTGGAAAATTGATTGACTCAGAGAAACATTATTTCAGGTTAGTTCTACACTGTAAATCAGTAGAAGGCATGTTCTTCCCAGAAGACTGACTCAGGATTACTTGAAGCTCAGTTGGTTGGAGCATGGTGCTAATAATGCCAAAGTCATGGTTCAATCCCTGTATGGGCCATTCACATAAGAGTTGGACTCAGTGGTCCTTGTGGGTCTCTTCCAACTCAGAATTTTCAGTGATTCTGAAGAAAGGCATTTCAGAGCAATCCAGCAGAAACTTCACGTTGGTCAGCAGCAGGTTGTCCACCTCCATTCATCAACAGAATAAATCCTCTTTGTGTTTTCTCCTGATGATACCAAATACCAGCACAAAAGGCACATTGCCTTTGGAAGCACAAACTTGCAAGCACTCTGGAATGGGGTGCACATGTCCCTTGTCCTGCTGTCACCTGGAATCAAACCTGGTTTAAATGCAATTCACAGACAGGGCTACTACAGTTACACTTTCTCTCTTGCAGTGAGACACAGTGGCAGCTACTCAGTTCTGGTATATCTACAGTGTTAGAAAACAGTAACTTGATCCAAAGAAATCATCAGCAGGGGTCTGAACTTACTGCTCAGTGACAGCAGTTCTTGGTCTAGGAGTACAGCTCCAGATGATGTTAGGATGACACATCCCAGCCACAGTGGAGAACACACAATTGTCCCCATATGACATGAAAGGTGACACGGTCCACAGCACACAATTTTAGCCATCAGACATTTGTTATGAATATCTAGCAGCTGCAACTGGGAATAATTTCTAGTGTGAAGGTCTTGCGTTCCCTGTGCAGACACAGTAGAAGGGGGAGCCAGCAGCTGCCGAGGTTTAGTCCTCAGCCAAAACCCAGCATACTTCTGACCTTTTCCCTGGACTTAGGGGCTCCATGAACCTGCAGCTCCAGAGGCTGTGGAGGTGGTGTTGCACTTACTCTGATCAAGAAGTGTGTTCGTAGCTCCATGTTCAGTTCCTCGGAGCAGCTGAGTTTGTCCACTTCTGACTTGATGCTTCTGACTGTTACTTGGCTCCTCTTTCTCACTTGTGACTATTATGACTAATAAATACATCCTGTCGTTTCTTAAAAGGTACTATTAGGAGCTATTCCCTTTCAACCCTTGTGCTCAAGCCATCTTAATGAGAGAGGAAGTATGCTAAGATAGAACTCTGCACTAGTTCAGCCCAGCAGAAATCTCACAGACAACTGTCCTTGCAAGATGGGAAGATATGATTGTGGAAACTAATCCATGTTTAGAACAAGCAGCACTTGGTGAAACTTCAGAGAAGTTTCATTTTCTCTCCTGTGAGCGGGACTGGTATTAGTAACTTGTTCTTGTCAGATGGGAAGTCTTGCAGTTGAGTTTTCGTGTTTAATTGACTTAGGGAAATACTGTCCTGAAAGAGAAGTGAAAAGTCTTGGCACAGAGACAAGTTGTGCATTTCAACGTAGTGGCTTGTGGTAATTTTATTGCATCTGGGGATGATTTCCATATGGATGCTCTGCTTCATGTGACAGTTCTTCATGAACCATCTCACTGGCTGACAGCACACAGCCAGCAGGACAAAAGTGAGATAATTTTGCTGTGTGCTGGTCAAAGAGGGTGAAATCATTGGTTTTCATCTTAAGGGAACTAAGGCAACCAGGCTAAGTCCAGTACGACTATGGCACAGCCTTCTGCCAAGATGCTGAAGGTATTTCATGCTTACTGGGTTTTCAAAAGGCAGACTAACCTATGATTTTGGGATTTCTGTTTTTAACTGATGATGCTCTTACATTGCAATGGAATAGCTCAAGGGCTTCTCCTTCAAACTTCATCTCTGTTTTGGACGTATTAGCTTCAGCCAGCCAAGTAAGAGCTGATTGTTGGGGAAGCTTCAAAGTCACCTATGACATCTCAGGAGACTATGAATTTTAGGCAATAGACTTCAACTCATACAAGTTATGAACTGAAACCTATACTACCTGGAAAGAGGTAGATACAATATTCTAAAATGCACAGGGAAAATTTACCATTTCATCCCAAACTCTTTGAATTATTGGCTTGAATGAAAGGTTGGAAGTACGAAAATTTAAAATATTAATCTGTTCAGTTTAAGACAATTAGGCTTATATGTTAAAAAAAAATCTATAGGTGCCAGATGGACTGACTCCACCAATCTGTAACTTCATAATGAAGGTGGAGATACAGTCAGACCAAGAGCCTGCAAGTTTCCTGATTCTGTTTCTGAGTTGGTATCTAATCCCCTCATGATTTCTGACAGCTAAGTGATTGCTACAGCTCACTGTACTTGTTTTTATTTTCAGTAAGAAATGGGTACTGTAGTCTCAGAGTGTATTAGATACCATTTGCAGAAGTGTACACTTCACTGGAGGACTTCTGTGCCAAGTCAGTGGTTTTGGGACAGTCCATAAATGCAAAATGCCTTGTGTGTGTAAGGAAGAGCAGCACTTCACTGCAAGTACAAAACAACCATGGGATTGCTTCAAACTACTAAAGCTACTTACCTTTGCATCTACAGGTGACAGAGGCAACATTTTACAGGTTCAAAACTTTCCATTTTAGTTTTTCCTTATGTAAAAATGTCATAAGGATGCCAATGAAACTCTATCACTTGGTGAAAGCTGCTACATGTCCCTGCCATTATTCTTAGTAACAAACAAGAAAATGTTTGGGTTTTTTTTCCCCCGTTCTAAGGGTTCCATTAATATCGATTACTGAGATCTCCCTGAGTGGCAAATAATCATATTAATTAGTGATCATGTGAAACAAAATACAAAGAAAACATACACTTCAAAGGACTATTCATTTGTATGTGAGTGCTTTTAACCCCAATGGAGACAAATGGAAGATGCACATATAAACAAAAGGGAGAATATGTTCACCATGATGGACAGAAAAAGGCCAGCGTGGAAGAAAGTGGAATGCATAGAGGGATTTTAAGACGGATTACAGATGCCAGTGGCAAATGCACTCAATAAATTATAGCTAGATCAAAGAAAAATAGAATGCTTTGATAAGAGATTAAAAGGTGCCCTTCTCAAATGTACAGCTGTAATTACAAGCAAATAAAATTACATTTTAACCCCATACTCAAGGTACTACTTTTTCCCCCTAGTTTTATTTATAAACAACTTCTGGCACCCAGGGAAAAAGACAGCTTTTTCAATGTCGTCATTCTGTTACTACCAGCCACCAAATAAACACGCAATCATTGTTTTTATGCATGTATCAAAAGTTCTGATGGGGGCTATGGGCTTTGGGTGCAGGTGGTATAAATTTTAGAAAAACTAGGTGACATACTGCAGCAAAAACATAAAGAGATAACTCAGACAGCAGGGCTGTTGTTTTTCTTGGGTTGATAGCTAAGTATTAACCAACTTGTAATAAAGAGAAAAGGAAAATTGGATTTGCTTTCATCTATTGTCTAGAATAATTTCTTGCCCAAGAACATAATGAGCATGTGCACTATTGCTTATGCACCTTAGTAAAAAAACAGCAGTTCTTTGAAGAGTCAATAGAAAATTAAGCAGTAAAGTCATAAGTTATTACAACTGTGAATATGATTTCAACGTGTTATACTAAGTGTAAAAGTTGCCCTCCTTTTTTCTTTCTTTGTTAACTTACAGCTAGCATAGGAAGATGCATTTTGACTGTTTCCCTTCAGCAGCAGTGAGCAGGCACCCCAACAGGCATTCTTCAGTGACTGGGACCACAGAACTACCTGCTTGATGCTAAATTCAAGGCAATTAAAATCTGAGCATTTTAATGTGGCAGTGGTCTAGAAATTCTGTCCTTGGAAAAATCACCTTCACATGACTATTTCTCATTTCTAAAAATTTTTTCAGACAGTAAAAGTCAAATCTGTCACCATGGCCTTATGTTTTTCATCTGAGACTTGCTTCATCCATACATTTTTCATCTGAAGGTTAAAATTTACCATTTTCTCCCACTAGTTTCTGGTTGTACAAAGCATAAGTAGAAAGTCCTCTGCACTTGCAAAGTGCTTTTAGTAGTAGACTTGACTTTCTCAATCAACTGGCTCTGAGGGGTCTAACGTTTTACTTGGGATTAATTCTTTTAGTTCAACAGGCTGGAGGTCTGCTTCACAGCACTCTGTTATTGTGAATGATGCTGTAATGCCTTGAGAGCTCACTCCACTGAGCACTTACTGGTGATGAGAAGATGCTTTTCTCCTCTCATCAATAATTTAGAGTTGATATAGAATGTGGTGCTCTTCCTGCCTTAAAAATCCTTAGTGAAAACAGCACAATTCCCAGTCTCACCAACACTAAGCTATACAGGTTTCCACGAAATCTCAGTCATGAAGCTGAGGGAAGCATGGTGCATACTGTTGGGATTCATTTCCTCAAATTTTCCTAGAAGTGGTATTACAGAGTCGGTGTATGAAGTCCCTGTGTTTGTGCTTCTGGCATAGAGGCTGCACATGACAGTAGCCCTCAAAAATCAAGTTACCATTATAGGATGTAGAATACACCAGTTGTGATCTTAGTGCTGTGTTCAAAACACGACAGTGCTTTATTTTGGCTCTTTTTGGACTACAGTTTTACTCTTTCTCCTGATTTATTGATTGACTGGCTTTTGATCAAAGCAACATCTCTTCTATCTTCCATCTGTGCAGGTCTCTAGGTCACCTGGTAGGGATTTCTGACAGGAGGTGACAAATGTCATATACATCCCAAGTGAATTTTTTTCCCCCCAAAAGACAGGGAAAATTTTTCTACTGCTTTCTGCGATCAAACACTAGAAGAGTAAAGCCCTACAGGAAATTGTGAGGATAACCACAAATTCACCTGTACCTGGCTCTAACCTCAACAGTCTGGCATTCTGAGCCAGCACATGCAAACCCAAAGAGTTTAGACTGTGACCACGTGTTTGGCCTCTGACAAATAAGGCTTAAAAATATTGAAAAAGAAAAGGAAAAAGTTTTTCTATATGTATATAGCTGGAATTCAGACAAAGTTGTAGTCAGTCAGGGATGCCCAACACTTCCTTGCTTCAGGAAATCCAGGAGCCCAGTGGAATTCAGACATACGACGTTTCAATATTTCTTTTCCACTTTCTGCCAAAAATAAGAATTTCAGAGAAAGTGTATGAAGAAAACAAAATAACTAGCCAAAATGTGCTGTGTTTCACAAGCTGCAGTTTCTTGGCAAAGCCCCTGGTGATTTCTCATTTCATCCAAACTAGTTCTCTGACTCATGCTGCTTAGTGGGAAATCAATGCCTTTTCCCTTCCTCATCACACACCACCATATGAAAACATAAGGTTACTCAACAGAATTTACTGGCCCCTCACTTGAAATAAAGACAACCCAGTGGTCTGAATCCAAGTGTCAGAGAAGACAGTGGCCTCTTCACTGCCATTCAGACGGGAATCTCTGGGAATGTATTCACTCCTGTGGTCACCCAGCCACAATCCTTGGCCATTGGAAAAACTGGGAACTGAAAATGCCAATGCCCTTCAGTATCTCAGTTTCTTATTTTTTTTCTCATATCCATGAGAGAAAGGAAGGTATGTATTTGTTTTTATGCTTCTTCACCATGAAATCTAGTGTTTCATTTGGATTCATGCTGTCCTGCATCCTCTCCCTCAATGCCCTAGGGGGAGGAAAAAGAAGAATCTTCCTGCTCTTTCTATGATTTTAGAGTGAGAACAGCCTATACCTACACTGTCTTTGCCACACAGCTGGTCTAAGAAACACGAAAAGAGAAGCAGGGCTCACAGAAAATTTCTCACAGGGTATGCGAGTTAGATATGGGCAGAGCTTCAGGAGGAACTGGCTGGTCCTGGTCACAGCCTAGTCACCTCTCTAGCTCCTTTGGATAACAAGACATTTTTTGGGAAAAGGCCCCCCATGGTCTCCTTATCCAGCTGGCTGTGGTGTGAACACGCCTTTGCTGAGACAAAATAGCTGTGGGGGGGATTTCTAGTATTTTCCCTTGTGAAATAACAACTTAACTAAATATAGGGTCTGCAGATTAATACATTGCAGTTTGCAGACCCAGAGAAACCAACTTAGATCATTCACTCCTCTTTCCTCCTTTTGCATGCACTCCCTATACTTTCTGAACCTGAAATGAAACAGAATACAGAAAATCCCATGCCAGTTTCATAATAGACTCCTATAAAACTTCTGTGTTACAGAAGGGCACGAGGTTTTCCTCCAAATTCATCATATGACATAAATTTGTCTCTGATTATGAAACTTTAGAGGAAAAGGTGCATTTGGGGTTTTTTGCTTGCCTTTTTTTTTTGTTGTTTTTTTACTTACTCTCTTCTCTAAAATGAAACTCAAACTTCTTTTTTATTATATGCTATATACCTATAACAAACTGACAAAAAAGAGAAGAATTATTTTCCTATCCTTTTTGTGGTCACAGAAGTGCTTATCCTGTAGCCCCAAGAGGATGACCAACATATAATGTAATGTAATTCCAAATTTGCATCAATGCCTTCCCACCCTTACTGGTATTACCGGAATCAAAGGAGATATTTGTTAAAAATAGCTTGGATAAAAATCCAATGATATCTTACTGCCAATGACACCTCATGGAAGGGAACAAATAGCTTTTCAGCAAATTTAATGTGAAGGAGATTTAGACATTTATATTTTAATTGCAAAATATTAAAAGAAAAAACAAACTGCAGAACAATAAACCCTTTCTCCCTGAAATAAAAACATAAAAGGGTTATTTTGTCCAGGTGATAGTGATTTTAAAATTCTCCTCAAGCTGTTTCTAATATTATAGTGGATATGATTCCAATAAATGAGAAAGAAAGAGGCTGGCTGAGTGCATGTCTTCTTATAACAGAGTTGTGACACACTACTGTTCTGCTAAGAGATTACAAACTCAATGCTTTACGAAAACATTCTTGTATTTTAAAGGAAAATCCATCCTATTCTCTATCACCTTGATTCCCTGAGCTCCCTTTTATTCACAAGAAGCAGGAATCTCCCTCAGGTAGAGCATCCCCTTGGGCTGCATCCAAAGATCTCACAGGCCAGCTTCAGTGCCAGTAAAGCAGAGAAGCTCCTTTTCATTTTTTCTTAGCTCCCAAGATGTTTTGACTGGCTGAAAATGATGAAAGAGTTAACAATAGGCTGGCTGACCTGACTCAGTTCCAAGAAAACAGGGAGAAGAGTTAACCAAAGCTTTATCAAGAAAGAATCAGACATGTTACAGGAAATGGATGCCAATCTGTGTGGCTGGATGCAAAGCAAATCTTTTTTAAAAAGTATCTTTTTGCAGAATGAAAGGTCTGGTTGAGAGTAGCATTCATGTTAATGCAGTTTACTTGGGTCTTGCCAAAGGCATTTCATTTCATGGCATATGTTGGTATGATTAAAAAGCACGCATTGTATGGAATTAAAAGGATGCACTTTGGAAGAA
The DNA here is from genome assembly GCA_013399195.1 of Dicrurus megarhynchus. NCBI lineage: Eukaryota > Metazoa > Chordata > Aves > Passeriformes > Dicruridae > Dicrurus > Dicrurus megarhynchus. The sequence goes on from VXAD01012520.1 coordinate 829,296, forward strand.
CTAAAAGCTGGCTCACTGACAGATTGCAAAGTGGTGAGAGTAACGAGTGGAACTATTTCCAGCAGATTCCCACAAGGATCAGTTCCTGGTACAACATCGTTTAGTATTTTCATCACGTGTCCAAACAATGATGTACAATCAGTCCCAAGATGGTTGGGGGCTGGAGCACTCACCGTCCAAGAAACGGCTGGGAGAGTTGGACTTGTTCAGCCTGGAGAAGACAAGGTTTCAGGGAAAGTAAAAACTGCCTACGAGGAGGTTACAAAGAAAGCAGAGCCAGGCTCTTTACAGAGGTCTGTGGGAAGATAATGACACCATGATCATAAATCGAAAGTGGGGAAGTTTCAACTATATATAAGGAAAAAAGAAATCACTATGAAGATACTCAGATATCGGATCAGGATGGCCAGGGAGGTTATGAGATCTCTTTCCTAGGAGGTTTTTAAGATCTGATTGGATGAAGCCTAGAACAACCTTATCTGAATTCAATTTTGACCTTGTTTTGAACAGAAACTTGGACTAGATGGCTTCCCAAAATCTTCCCTTTGGCAGGAATGCAATTTGGTTGATTCTGCCTGGAGAGTGATTTGGGAATCCTGCTAGGTAACTATTTCAACATGTGCTCTAATGTAAGGCTCCATGGAAAGGTAATGGCAGGGTGTTATTTGGTCACTGCTGTCTAGAGTCCCACACAAAACCTGACACCTTTGCGGAGTGGAATTCCTAAAATAGAAGCAGCCAGTTGCAAGTGACCATCACTTCCTCAGGTACAGCCTGTGAAGTCTTGCACTGCTGCCCAGTGGAGCTCTCCAGTGTCTCCTGAGCTGCTGCTTTCGCTATGTGAGTGGAGAAAAGGACAGCTAGGACCTGAATTTTGTCCTGTGCAAGCTATGCAGCATTTCAGAGGGATGTTTCTATCACCCAAAACTATAGCAGCCCCTTACAGAGAAAAAAAGGCATTGCACTACTGGGATGAGAGAAAGTACTTGGGAGCTTTTAGGCAAAGTTATACCAAGATTCAATAACTGGAGGCTTTAAGTTAGACAGTGTGAAATTCTAAATAAAAAAAGTTTAAAAATGCCACAGCTTCTCCAGAGAGATTATTAATTCTCCCTTGTTGTCATTCAAAAGTACTGGCTATGCTTTGCTGGAGAGCAAGTGGCCAGTGCTGGATCATGACTCAGGTGGCCAGGATTTGCAGGCAGACCCTCACTGTTCTCTACTTTAAGCACTTTTCCTTTCCTGCCTGACTTGGAGTTGTTCTGGAGTATTTCTGAACGGCAGAAACCTTTAAGACAACCCCACACTTTCACAGATAAGACTTTTTGCAGTTGCTGAGGGTATAATGTACATCATCTACCATATACAAATGTTAGAGGTTACATGAACAGCATCAGCACCGGTGTGCTGGAGCAGAAGGACCCTGGCCTGTATTGCTAACTAGAAAGGCAAGCAGCCAAGAGACAAACCCATTTGACCACAGATGACAACCCTTCTGATGTGTTTTGCTGCACTTGCTTATTAGCTGAGATCCATTAAGGTGAATTATCTAGATTCACATGTTGTAGAAATGCCATTATGATAAAGCTCACAGCCTCAGATACATTCAAATACCTTGTTTTTAAATAGAAATCACAGTTGCATTTTTTTCTGTTAAGTGAAGTCCCCAACACTTACGCAATTTGAAGAGGCTTTTTTAAGCTTTTCCTAAGTGATGCAACTATTGACTCATTGCTGCTTTGAGTTTTGACGCTAGAGAACTGTGTTGGCCAGACCAGCAACCTGCTAGACTATGAATTCCTTGTTTCTTCAATAACAATCTGATGAAATGGAATTGTAACCTCATCTTTTAATTCAATAATTTCTTACATTGTAATTTTGTACTTGACTAGCTTAATGTTCCTAGGTGAAAAAGTTTTCTGGGATTTTTTTTCCTCTGAGAAGACAATCGCTTTAGCACTTTTAGACACAAAAATACACATTGATAAGTAGTCTCTAATCAGATAATGTAGCAATTCCCTGACCACTTTTTATATATGCCTATGTTGAAAAAGTTAGAACATAAGTGGTGTAATTATCACATCATAGTTAACTCATTCCCAAATCAGTTACCTTTTTGACAAAAGTATCAAAGAGTATATGTTAGACAAATAAAAGTGTTTCCTGCTTTTTATGGAAAGCCAACAGCTAAAAAGAAAGAGGAGGAAATAAATACATTTTTTGCAATACGCAATTATATGCTGCTCTGTTGCATGTGGCATGCTGGATGCTCACACATACTGCAAAATAAACAAGCCATTACACACCAACACATCACTAATCCAGGAGGAGTAATCTGTGGGTTGCTGCTTCTTCTGTGTACCTTGGCTATGGATTTATCTTTGACTGCACACATGTGGGACAGTTTGCTGGCTCAATAACCTCTTAGGTACGTAACCACTCCCCAGCAACTGATTTTTTCATCCTTTACTTAGCAGCAGGAAAAGGACAACAGGCAGCCAGGCACAGTGGCATCCAAGGGCAGCATCTGTGGGTGCATGGACAGAGCCAAGGGCAGACTGCTGGAAAATGTAAGATAGATGGGTAGAGCAGTGAAAACACGATGGTCACACACTTGCCAGGAGGCAGCAATATCATTTGTATCACACGTGATACGCTCACTCTACCATTAATCACTTAAAAAAATTAATTACAAACATTCTTTACTCGAGTCAGACAGTTCCTTTTTGGTAGCAGGGAACAGGGTGTGCTACAGTTTTCTCCCTGTCATGCTGAGCCTACTGTCCTTTCATGTTTTCTCTGTGGAGGATTTTTGTGACAATATCCAGTTGCCTCACACCTTGTAGATGATTGCTCTGCCCTTATCCTTCAGTGGAGTGGCAAGAGTTTTTCAGATTCCTGTTACACATCACCCACTGACCATCTGCTACTACCACCTTAACGAGAAATCACTTGATGAAAGGTGATTGAGTGGTTACCGTCCAGTACAAGGTTACAAGCTCATTATACTACTTCCCCCTCCAATATTAAGCAATAGTGATAAGCCCAGAGTCTTAGCTGATACAAATTGGTGCCTTTCTGCTATTTCAAGAGTGTTGCCTTTGTTTACATGACATTTAGCTTAAAAGCATTTACTGTTAGGTTAATTTAGATCCCAGCCTTTGCTTAAAGTGGGTTTTGGGGTGCCACTATTTAAAAATAGAAACCTGGGATAATCAAGGAATATTCTATTCTTTATTATTCTTTTTGTCATCAGGGATGGGATGTTCTAAAGATAAATGAGCTTTGGTGTTGGGGTAGCACTCTTGAGAACTTGGTTTCTGTTTCCTCTCAGAGCACTGAGGTTTCCTGTAAAGCTACTCTGGCTCTGGATTTATGTACCATTTGCAGAGGAAGATCTATCCACTTAAAGCTTCCACTTTAGGTTTTGTTGAGTCAGTTTTATATATCAGGCTGCTAAAAAAACAACCCAAAAAAAAAAAAAAAGGGAAAGCAAACAAAGGGAAAAATAAGCTTCAATAAAAACAAGTCCAGAGGAAGCTCACAGTTCTTTAAAGAGTTTTTGTTCTAAAAGCAAACCTCTACATTTCTCTTTCTGCATCATATATCTGCTGTCATCCGTTTCCACTAAACTAGAAGCATTCTATGCAGCCATCCTTTTAGGGTTGTGGATATTAAGACAAAATAAAACTCACAGAACTGAACAGATTGAGGCAAGCTGTGACAACACAAGAAAAAGCCAGAGCTGCCTCTTGTCATAGAGACATTCAGCAGGAGTACAAAACTGCAGTGGAAAAAAGCCTGTCAGTGTGATTCAGAACATACCACTAGGGGCTGATAGCGTTGCTGTACTTAAGTTTGGAAAAAAACGTTCTGAAAGGTTGTGTTGCTAGCACATACTCTATTTTAGTTCTGGGACTCATCCCCTAATGTCATATATATTCTGAGTGGTAAAGGAACCACCTGATATCCAGCTTCATTTCAGGGAAAGGGAGGGCATAGGTATGATGGGCACCAGAGGACAAGTTTGGACGTACTCGGATTACTGGGGGATAGTTCAGAGGAGAGACACCTTGAAAGGTCAATGTCAGGAATGCAGCATGCTAATGATGCTAATGATATAAACAACCCCCGAGATAGGTCTTGATTTGGTGAAGCACTTACGTACGTGTTGTACTTGAAGCACCTGGGCTGCTGTATTCATTTCAGCCAGGTGACCGGCATACCTCACCGGACAGGAGCCCCAGGCATGGCACAGTCACAGAACTGATGTTTCTTGGCATTTATCCACACTCTTTGAATGCAAAGATTAGTGCATCTTCCTCTTATAAAACTGCCTTCTGCTGGTGATCATTCTCGTGATTCCAGACAACTCTGATTCATGGCATAAGAAAAGCTTTCCCCAAGGATTCAATTGCTCTTTTTCCCCAAAACACACACATTATCTGCATATATTTGTGTGTATCTCCTCTTATCCTAAAAAATAAACAAATCACTTCTGGGCCCCTATTCTCTCATATCCAGAAAGAAAATATTGCCTGAGAAAACAGTATGAAGTTTTCCTTTTTTTTCTCTTTTGCATAATAGGACATAATTTATTATTCGGCTTATAATAATTGACAAGGGTCCAGAAAAGTGCAAATCTTACTGTTTTGATATCTTACACTGATTGTAACTTACCATGTCATAAGCCCTTTTAGCACCAGAGACATCATTCTGGTATAGTAATCCCTTCAGAGAATTCCTTCCAACAAATATAGAAGACTGTCATCATGATGAGAAAAAGCCTTTCCCCTAAAAGTGTTTATCATCCAAGAATAAATAGCAATGAAAATATTGGCTTTTCGAGACTTTAGGGGTAATAATCCATTTATCAGGAAGATATTGCTATGAGCATTGTATATAGGCCACTTACCCTTCCCAGTGTCTTACAGCCATCTGAATGTCAATTAAAAAAAAAGAAAAAAGAAGAAGATGAAGTTATAATGCTGTATCAACAGACAGCTGTCCTAGTGGGCACTGGGAGCACAGAATGACTCGCATTGCTGAGCAGTGCAGTCATTGCCAAAGGAACGATGAGCTCACATTTCATTCTGATTCCCGTCCTGGTGTGGTCAGACCGTGGGGCTCTCACCCTTCCTCGCCCCACTGACGCCCCTGTGCTGCCCCGACACCAGATCTGGCTCGTTAACGTGTCTGGAATGAGCGTGAGCCACCTCTCAGCTGGCAAGCGCAAGGGGCATACTTGGATTCCCAGGTTGGAAGATTATCTCATTCAAGCACAGTTCTCCCAAAGATATATAAGTGCAGTGAGAGTGGTGGTCCCTGCAGAGCTGGCCTGAGCCCTGGGAGCTGTCAGCCCTACAGGAGCACAGCCTTCAAACACCAGCAAACATGACGATGATGATGAAGGTAGAAGAGCTGGTAGGTGCAACCTTCTTTCATTTACTCACAATGACTTTTCTTTCTAGACTGTCGTTAGACCAGGCAGAGAAAGATGACCTTTGTGGATCACTGATTTAGCAGGTTACCAGCACTGCTGTGCTCTGGGTGAAAACCCTTATATACTGGTATTTATATTATTATATTTTCATTTTAACTTTTCCTTGGGAAAGGGTCTCACCACAGATACAACTACACAGCCATTTGGATGTGGCATAACAGCACAGTTCACCAGGAAAAGACCAACCAAAATTTAGGTATTTATTTGACTTTGTCCTTGATTTTAATTTGTATATTTTTTTAGAAGCCAGTAATCTTATGATCACACTAAGTAATTCCAATCTAATAAGGGACTGGGACAACATATTAATGCAGGAAAACTACAGCATTATATAATACTAAATGAACAGCTTAATAATAGTATTGTTTTCTAATAATAAACTAACAGTTACTACAGCCACTGCTGTTCATGATGTAAAAAATAAAAATAATGTCTAGACCACAAGTAATGGGACATTCCACTGCAGGATTCAGACTGTCTGATCTGAAGGAGAAACTGGGAAAACAGGAATGACTCAGTAAAACACTGCATTTATTTTCCCAGATGACTTTGTTAAGATACAACTGCCTAACTAGTTAATGCTGTCTTAAACTCTTTGGCAAGGTTCTGACAGTTTCTTCTGTATTAGACTCTATAACAAATACAATTTTACAAGGTGATCAAACAGAAAGGCAGTCTAGGCCACATGAACCACTCTCAAAATACACAACAGCCTCTACAAAGTTTAACAAGTTATCTCTTTGTACACACTTAATTGTGCATCAGAAATATTTCTGATAACTATTGAAAGCTGTGCTGGTGCACAGCACCATATAGCTTCTGCTATAAATGGGACTTCGGTACTCACAGTGATGGATAAAACCAACCTTGAAATCACTCAGCAACCTGATTTAACTGCATGGGAGCAGTGCCCTAGCCAGTAGCATCCACAGTTCACCCAGGCATGGGCAGAAGGGCCTGCCCTGGCTGTCACACGCTCTGAGAGAGGGCAGGAATGAGGTGCAATCAGCCCCAGGCAATCCGTGTTCCCAGGTGGTGGCTACTACAGTCATGAATCTGCTGATTATATTATATTATATCATGTTTGCATTTACAGGTGACGGGGAAGAAGGTGGATGATAAAGAGACTGGCAGCTTCCTCCCTGAGGACTTCAAAAATGGAGAGTATGAAGCTGCCGTAAGATTAGAGAAGCAGGAGGACCTGAAGACAGTCCCTGAGCACTCATTGACACGAGGTGATCTGGCTTATGAGAAGGAGAAAAAACTAGAAGCAGAGGTAGGCTCTTGGGTGTTCTGCTTGGATTTTTATCATCCTCTGTGCATTTCCTGCTGCAGTCCTTGAAGTTTTGCCTCTCTCTAAGTTAGAAATACATGCATGGTGAGCTAGAAAAATCCCTGGGAGACCACCACGAAAGGAGGTTGGTCTAAAGTCCACTGAAGACCATGGAGATCTGCTCACCTCTGTAGCCTATGGGTGCAGGCAGTAACACTTTGAGGCAGAACCTAAAACACCCCCTGTACTGTCTGACTGAAACCCTGAGGGCTCCTGCTGCCTGGGGGTCACCTGCTGCTGGCTGTCACTGGTGGGGGGGGGGGCAATCAGAGCCAGTGAGACACCTTCAGCTTGCACACCTAATGACTGCTACCAAAAATAACTAACCCACAAAAGATGTAAGAGTGCATTTCTCAAGCTGGAAGCCTTACTTACCATGAAAATGTTCTTTTTATGAACACACAGCATTACACTTACCAGCACATTTGGGAAGACCAGTTACAAATGAAACTCATACTGGTCTACAGAAAAGTACCATTTTCTATTCCTGGAGCATGACAATTCTCCCCAGATCCCTAAGAACTGATGCTTTTTCCCCCCAAAACACAGTAGCTGTAATATCTTTAATTTCTTTTTGTGAATAAGCAATCAACTGGCCTAAAAATTTAAAGCGATTTGGAAATGATAAAGTTTAGCAGGGGGAATAAGACTTTGTTCTAAAAAATGAAGAGTGAGAAAGTCAGTCCCAGAAACATTAGAATAAAAACTACTTCTTAAACTTCAACAGAGGCATCGTTACTGGATACAGAGGGTTTTTGGGGTTCCTTCAAAGCAGGTTCCTAAGAACTTTGTGGGTTTCCAGTTGATTCACAGTCAGCATAATTATTTTCCATTAGGCCAGTGATCTGCAGAGCAAACCAGAAACGCAGAGAACAATAAAAAGAAGAGGTGGAAATAACTTGAATAAGAATTCAGTTGACAAAACTCTATACCATATGACAGGGTGTCACCAATGTACTTACCCTTAATCACACTGTGGGACAGAATCTGCCATCTGTATTCACCCTGAGTTACCCCTTGTTTGTGAATCTCCCTTCTGAAGTCAAGGACACCACATGGGATCTCAGTTCAGGCAACACATTTGCCCTTGGTCTCAGCAGTGCCCCACACTGACTTCATGCCCAGATGCTTTTTACAAGCAGGTTTGGAGAAGACTTAAACATTTATTGAACTGCCCCATCAAGGACACTGAGGACATTCTTTGTGGCTTCCCAAAATGAAACACTTGCTGACTGAAATGCTAAGATCATTCTAAACCTTGTTCTTCACTTGAAGGTAGTCTTATGTTTTTAAGCAAAGAGAATTAAATTCCAATAAATTAGGGGCTGCATCATTAAAAAATAAGTGATTAAAGAAAATTGCTTGGTGGAAGTCAGCTAAAACTGCAGGAGCTTTCCAGCTCTCATAAGCTGCACATGAGATTTTTTTAAATTGGTGTGCCAGAAGAGACTGCAGTGCTGCCCTGACCCCTGGTCTAAATTCATGTCACAACCTATGGCTCAAGAAGAAGTTAGGAAGAGGTCTAATGGTATATGAAAAACTGTAGATGAAGTAGAATTTCTGACATAGTTAGCAACTTATTCTAATGGTCAATTAGCCCTACCTGCAAACAAACAAACAAAAAAATTAAAACAGACGATTTATTTCAAAGTTCATCCAGTCTTAATTGAATTCAGCTGAACAGTATCACATTGCTGTCCTGCCACTCTGAAAGGGAGAGATGGTCACACAGCTCAACTTGCTGCCTTCCATGATTTCTTTCAGCTGAAGAAGAAGAAATTAGAGGCCAGGTCAAAACTTGAAAACTTGGAGGATCTTGAAAAAATTATTCAGCTGAAGAAGAAGAAAAAATGCAAGAAAGTGAAAGTGCCTGTTTTAAAGAAACCTGAACCAGAGGTTATTGTAAGTTACTTCAAAGTACCTTATTCTGGGAAAGCCTTCATGGGCGTTTGTGCCACACACATTCATGCTCTCTATATTCTTTCCAACAGACAGGACCTGTGGATATCCCCACATTCTTCAAAGCTGCACTGGAGAATAAGTTGCCAGTAATTGAAAAATACCTGTCCGACAAAGGGGATCCAAATGTCTGTGATCAGGTACGATCTTCTTCCTAATGCAAAGCCTGCCACAGAAGAGAGCAAAAATAACTTTTACCATGAGGTTTTGTAGATTCCACTCCTATGACAGGAAAAAAGGGATGGGGGGAAGTAATTAAACGCTGGAAGTTTTGTACATCAAGTTTTCTAGTGGCCACTGAGACCCTTCAAAGTCATATTACCTCAGAAGAGTCTATATTTAAAAGAAAGCTGTTGATGCCCAGGAGAACCTGATTTTCCATAACAGGTGATCTTCCAATGCTACGGAAAAGGAGATAAGAAATTTGTCTGCAGAATAACAGAAATAAGTGGCTGCATTTGCAAAACACAGTGTAGCATGTTGGATGGGGAACTCAACAGGCATCATTTTAAATCTGGATACCATACTGCAGATACTTCTCCCATCGTTTAAAATGCTGGGTAGGCAGCTCTCAACTATCAGGTTGCTATTAAAATTCAGGAGATTTCAGGTGTCAAAAGTATTAGCTCTTTAAAAGGAATCCGCATGGAGTATATATTTGCCACCAGCCTAGGGAGGAGGGGAGAAGAGATTTAAAGGTATTTTTGTGCCATATGCAATGTGTAATTTTGCACTGTTTCAATTGCCAGTTCAAACGCACTGCACTGCACAGGGCGTGCTCTGAAGGACATCTAGAGGTGGTGAAAAAGTTGGTGGACGCTGGAGCCCGGCTTGAACAGAAAGACATGGTATGCACGTCCACTCACACCTCTTTCCAAAAACTGCTCATTGTTTTGTACATGCCAGGAGAAGCATTTATAGAAATGCTTCTTGTAGAGGAGGAGTATTAAAAGGCCTTGCAATGTCTTTTAAATTTATCCTTAAAATAACATTGTTGAGAAGAGGTTTCAGGAGGGAGTGTCTGCCTCCCTGTGCCAAAATGGTTGTTGGAAAACACAGGAAGTGCTGGCCAGCAGAGTGCCACAAACAACAAAGCCTCGGGTAGGGTGAGAGAGCTGAGGTCGGCCTGAAGCAGGTGCTGAGACACCTGCGAGGGACAGCGCTATCCAGGGTCAGCACGACGCGCACATTCGCCACCAGGATTTCAAGGCTGTGCTCGGGAGAGCCGCCTGCTCCTCTGGAACACCAGCCACAAGGCTTCCTGAGTATCAGCAGATTCTGAAGCTGTTTCTTTGCTTCTCTGCTTTTTTCGCCTTTGCTCTGCTCTTTCTCCCTTTGCTGGCCAACCTTTCTCCCCCTTGCTTAACCCAGCAGTACTCACAGAGGGTGAGAAAGAGGAGGAATGACAGGCAGAGCGGGACCATCAAGGGACATTCCACTCTTTCCAGCACAGCTCAGGGCAGAGATACTGAATCTTGTAAAGGAAAAAGGTTTTAATTCACTCTGTGGACTTGCATAACTTGGGGATTTGTTTGTTTGTTTTTTAAAGAGAACTATTCTTTCCCTTGAGCTTCATTTCTATGCATTTTAGAATCCAAAAAGACATTGAATAAAAAATATTAACTAGCACATACTAGCCACACACCTAGCTAAAGATAACTTCTAAGCTCACAGAATAGACAAAACACATCCTCTCTCACAGCAGCGTTGCCAAGATCTCTGTCTTTAAGAGCAATATGCAGTGAGTGTGAAGAGTGAGAAATTCACAGTACTGCAGAAATTAGGGCAAAATAAGAAAAGCTGTTACTAAAAACAATTCAGTGATCACAGTGAAGTGCTCTAGGTTAAATTGCATAAAAATTAACTTGGATTAATTTAGAAATTTGATAAAAATAGTGGTTTTTTTAATATAATGATGTATTTAAATACTTTAAATTTCTTTTTCCTATTAAAGCTTCATTCTACAGCTCTGCACTGGGCATGCCGAGGAGGGAATCTGGATGTTGTGAAATTCTTACTGGACAAAGGGATAAACATAAATGCAAGAGACAAGGTACATGCTTCTGCAACTCTGCAGCTTTTTTAATTGGAGACAAAAAGCTGACCCTTACCCCCAGTAGATAGCTTCTGTTAGCTGTTTTTGAAGCAGTTTTCAGTTGTTTCATGCCACTGACCACTTCCTCCGCTGACCCCTCAGCTGCTCAGCACACCCTTGCACGTGGCTGTGCGAACAGGTCGCTACGACTGCGGAGAGCACCTCATTGCCTGTGAAGCAGATCTCAATGCCAGAGACAGGGTGAGTACCAACACCTCTTACCAGGCAGCACCACGCTGCTGTCTGCCTCCACAGCTCCACTGGCCTGTGGGAACCCCTGTGCAGCTGGGGCTGGCTGGCAGGGCTGGCCTGGCAGGACTGACGCTGTGCTCCACGTCTCTAGGAAGGAGACACACCAATGCATGATGCCGTGAGGCTGAACCGCTACAAAATCATCAGGCTCCTGATCCTGCACGGAGCAGACCTGACTCTAAAGAACTGCGTAAGTAATAGCACAAAATTGAAGTAATTTTAAAATGCTTTAAAATAGGTTTCCCACCAGAGCAGTTCCATGCATTTCAAGACTGGGAGAGACTATTGTGAACAGACTTAATTAGATCACTTCAGAGCTAATTAAAGCAGAGCTGAGACAGGGAGACTGTAACTTGGGGGAGGTCAGGGAAGAGAGGAGAAACCAGAACCCACTATCTGCTACTTAGACAACATCACACCTATGATTTATTTTAATTACTCATATAATATATTGAAAAGATATAATAGACAGACACTGACTCTGCACAACTCCTGGGCTTCAACCACCTCTGAGACAACAAAGATCTTGGCTTGTAAAAGAAATCTCCTTTTAAGCCCACAGCTGAGGGCCAGCCCCAGCACTACACCTGGATGACTGGCTGCTAACCTTACTGCTGGGCAACAAATCTCTGTGGCTGAGCAGAGAGAAGCCCCACACCTGGCTGTGCTCAGAGCCACTGTAGCAGCAGCAGCGTTGCTGGAGCTCTGTGACCACTTGTTAAAAGATAGCACTTGACAGACTATTTCTCCCAAATCCAAACCTAGCAGCAGTAGCATGGGTTTTACCATTGCCAGTCAATGTTTTTGATTGACAATCAGTCAAAACTCCAGGGGACAAGGAAGAAAACAGTCACTGGAGCACTCTATACTTCCTACTCTCTGCCCACCTCCCTCAAGTGCGCTGCTCCCAACATTATCCCTCATCAGGGTATGACAATGATGGAAGGTACAGCCCCAAAGGCCAGAGACTTGCTCTCTCAGATTTTGTCTGCATGCAGACGTTGATCCTACTCAATTCCTGTGGTTCGTACCCTAATTGAACTCCTACCTGACTTCTGAATTAAATGGAAGAATATCTTACTGAGATTGCACCTAAATATATTTCTGATCACTTGAAACTAGAACAAAAGAAACACCTGCATGTTCTGCTGGTCACAACATTTGCTTAGACCCACTGAAACCCAGGGAACTTTCATTCTGGGTCTGACCAGGACTGATACTAGATCTGTAGAGCAAAAGTACTCTGACCTCAGGAGGGTGAGAGTAAGTTTAAGCCTGTGTGTGCAGAAGGGATTCACATCATTCAGATGCACTGAACAAGTATTTGCCATCAGCAGATGAAATTAAATCTCACTTCCTCTCTTTTAACCAGGAGGGGAAAACCCCTATGGATCTTGTTCTTCAGTGGCAGAATGGCACCAAAGAGATATTCAACAGCCTGAAAGACAATTCCAAAAAGAGTGCCCGTCTAGGTAAATTCTGAAGAAAGACACAAGACCACACTTTTTGCTGCTTTGAAATGCTTCCCACGAACCTGGATGAAAATGTCTTTGAACCTTGTCCTTATGGCACTGGATTATGTGAGGTGCCTTCACTGCAAATTGCAAAAAACCTGCAAAGAAATTATTTTGAAAGACAGGTTGAGTGTTAAAATTCCACTAGCTCTAAAATGCCTTTATTTATTTCTATTTATTATTTATTTATTTAAAAGTAATTTTAATGATCCTCAATATTATTTAAGATTTTTTTTTTATAGATGCACTTGCTCTAAATGCAATATTTGCCAGCAATGTAAATCCTTTCGTCTTAAACTGCAGCATTTTCAACTATATTAGCAACTTTCCTCAAGCCTTCTAATAGCTCTAAATAGCAAATACTTGCAACTGTTGCCTTGTCTCGCTACTAAAATAACCTGTGAATTGAGCAGTGGTATGTGGAAGAGCAATGGGAGAAGGTATACTGAGGTGCCAAGTGGATTTAATGAAGCAGTTGGGTAATGGTGTGTACTCAGGGTTAGGCAATCGTGGTTGATAATGAGCTTGAGGACAGAGCTCCAACCACCAGGTACCCCTTTGGACTGAAGGATTCACATACAATGTTGTGAAGGTGAGAGGAGATGATGTCAGGGAAGTGAATTTTTTTTAAAACTAGACTACTACAAAGTATGATGATAGAAGAATGCAAAATCAGATTATGTATATTTGTAAATTTGTACTGCTTTTTCTGTACATTTTGAACTGATCCATTTCAGATTAAATAAACAGAGTGGTTCTTTTTACTTGCTGGAGTGGATGATGGAGCGGTGAGTGTGCATGAGGTAATTTTGTCTCCCTTTAAAGGAAGTTCACGTCTTGTCTGCTGTAAAATTCTTAAAAATTTTTTAAAAAGTCTCAGCTGCCAAGAGCAGCCATCCCTTGAGCTACCTCCCTGCCACTGTTAGATAAACCCTATCTCTTTTTCATTTTCTTAAATGGAGGCACACGTGAAAGCAGAAAGACAGTATTTTGAGCAGCCAGTAAAACAAAATTACAGTTCTATTACTGAGTTTGATTTAAAAAATACCATTTCTTGGTTAGTCACTATGGTGTAGAGCACAAGACAGCCTCAGTTATCCAAGCCAAGAGAGATGCCAACTCCTGCTAGGAAAGGCAGACACTTCTCCCTTTGCTTTAGCAAAAGCAGGACAACCAACCATCAGTGCTGCAGCCAGGGCATCATGACCCATTCCACAGAATCACAGAACAGTTTGGGCTGGAAGGGACCTTTAAAGCTCATCTACTCCAACCCCTCTGCAAGGAGCAGGGATATCTTCAACAAGATCAGGTTGCTCAGAGCCCTGTCCCACCTGGCCTTGAATGTTTCCAGGGCTAAGACATCTACCACCTCTCTAGACAACCTGTGCTAGTGTTTAACCACCTTCACTGTAAAAAGCTTTTTTCTTGTACCTAAACTAAATCAACCCTTTGTTTAGTTTAAACCCATTACCTCTTGTCCTATCACAATAGGCCTTGATGAAAATTCTGGAGAAATCTTTCTTATAAGCCCCTTTAAATACTGAAAGGCCCCAGTAAGGTGGCGCTGGAGCCTTCAATTCTCCAGGCTGAACAACCCCAGCTCTCTCAGCACTTCCACATAGGAGAAGTGCTCCATCCTTCTTACCATCTTCGTGGCCCTCTCTGGATGCACTCCAGCAGCTCCATGTTCTTCCTGTGCTGAGGACCCAGAGCTGGACACAGCACTCCAGGTGGGAGAGAGCAGAGTAGAGGGTTATTAGACACTGCATTCAGCTAAATTTCTAATTATCCATTGGGTGGCCTGACAGACAAATACGCCAGAGGCTCTCAAACTCCTTCACCAACCCATGTCAGCTGGCCTTATAGTCTGGCCAAAGCAATGGCCTGAGGTGGAGTCAGAAGTGGGCAGCAAAGAGCTGTTCCTGGAGTGCCAATTTTGGGGTGAATTTACACAAACCCCACAGAGGAGCAAGCAAAAGAACCACCTATTCTATCTGCAGGCAGCTCTCCTAGACTGAGACCAACAGCTTCAGACATGTGAGACTTTTCTCACACCAGCACCATAACTCACAAGTGTCACCCTGCCAGCTGTAGGCCTAATTTGTGAACACATCCTTCTCCACCTCCACCTGCCGCCCTTCTCTGCAAGCCACGACTTCCCTGCTTGTTTCTGCACAGTTATCTGGACACCGGGAGCAAGCCTTGCAGGAAATAGAAATGACATCACTGCTGGCTAACTCAGTCTGTTCCTCACCCAACCAAGCAGCAGTTCAATCGTTCAGGCACCCAAGTGGCCACAGCAATGTGCTTCAGGAAACTGGGGGAGAAGAAACTTTTCAATCAGCTCACCTGAAGCACTGTATCTAATAAAGGGCAAAGAGGCAGAGTTCAACTTTTTAAAGTCAAACAAGTAGCAAGAAGAATCTCAAGCATTCAAAGCCTCCTTCCATTTGTTAGTTACCTTTTGTTATGCTTAAGGTAGATTATTCTCTGGCCAAGGCAAGATTAACATGTCATTCAGAAAACTGCACCAAACACATTTTGCTTCTTCTCTGGTTAGAGCATCATTTTAGAGGTAAGTCCATAAATGACAAACTACTTTATGCATATGTATATATACATCCACACACACTTATAAAAATCTCCCCAATGCCTATAATAAAATGGACTCAAGTCACAAAGTCAACTAGTCATAACATCCAGGAAACATATGTCCTATTTGTTGAATGAAGCAAAAGCTGTTGTAACTTACACAAGCATAATATAGAATTGTTAAGTCTATGAGAACTTCACCTATTCCACTCAGTCCAGTTACCAAGAGCTCAGAAATGACCCACTGCAGGATTTCTGCTATATTTTACATGTTACAATTTCCACTTTTCAGCTTGCTGTCAGGCACCAATAGAGAACTGGAATACTCACAGTAAAACAGGCTCAACAGTATCTTAGTACAGTAGCTTACATGATTTTTATATTCATTTAATGAAAAGAAAAACTTCAGTCAACATTTGGAAGAGCTCTGAAAATGCTCTGCTGATTATATCTATTAGATTGTTTTTTTGGCAGCCAGATTAGGTTCACCGAGGCATTAAAAGGAAGGAAAACGGAAAAGCAAGAGGCAGCAAAATGAACATGTGCATAGACAACAATTCCAGAGCAGGATGTACAGAAGGAAATGGTGCAGTAAAGATGATGTGAGGTAGAGGTTGCTCAGGCCTAGGTGAGACAGCTCCTACACTGCAACTGCAACATCCCCTGCTGAGCACATATTCAGTGTAACCTTGGGCTCTCCCTCCGCACCTCTGGCAACCATCTAATGGTACTGTTTGGTTTTAAGTGCTGCAGGACACACAATGGCCTTTAGGATATGTATCTGGCAGGTCAGGTCAGCCACTCCTACCGTAACCCATATCCAAGATACTTCCTAGCAGTTGCCAAATCCTGAGGTCTTCATTGTAGCCATTGATCACAAAACTGAATAGGAAGCAATATTTTTTTACTGTACTATTATTCTTCTTCACAGGCCACTTGAAGGTAAACTTTTATCTACCGGCTTGCAGTTGTACAGAGATGTGTTTAAAACTTGAGAAACCATAAGAGCTAGACTGTGAAGGCACGTGTTCTTAGACATGTTTTTAATAAAAAAGGAATGCACATGTACAAGTGAAAATTTCCATGTTAGAAATGTTCCGTTGAGTTTGCATTAACTTCAGGAGACCTAAGGCAGGGTGAAGGGTCAGTCTCCTGACCTTGGCCAGAAGCCCAGCATGACCTCTCAGATGTGGTGAATACCATTCAGCAGTCTCATTCACACAGCTTTCCTCACTTGAATGCTGGAAGAGTAATTCTTCTGCAGACTAAGCAAGGTAGTAAGGAAAAAATTAGGTTGGCTGGAGGTTGGAGGAAGGCTCAACACTGGGTAAAGAAGAGATGGAGGCTCCTGCCGACAACTGGTTCAAGTCCTCAAGCTTGAGTCTTAGCTTTTTTGCAGGCTGGCACTGCTGTTTCTTCCTCCTCAACCTTGCGAGGCTTCTTCACTGTGTACACCACGCCACAGGCACTCTTTCGAGTTTCTGGAATATACAAGCAGAAGCTGCAGTACCAGTACCTCAAATACTCAAATAAAACACATTTAAGGCATACTCAATTCAGGTGTCCATGCCCCAAGCACAGTTGGACATGTTGAGCAACCAGCCAGTCAGCGCACACAACAGGGAAGCAACCTGCATGGGCAGGATCTCAGGATTCATTGCATTACAGAGTGGAGAAACTACAGGGGGAAATACAGTGGTGGGTGTAGAGTTACAGCAAACCAAGGAAAACTGAGGTCTGCAGGGGCTGAGGAGCTGCAGAGAAACAAAACCATAGGAAACCAGGCTTAGAAAGTTCAATAATCACAGAGGGACACATTCTTGAAGCACTGTCAAAAGCATTTCTGAGCAAAACATACTGTTCTTAAAAAAATACTAAAAAATGCATTCACATACCCCAGGATTCTTAGACTATGTGGGCACAGCTGTATTGGCAGAGGATCCCCTACATACCAAGGAAGTGACTTGATGGTATTCAAGAATTTTATTTACTGAACCCTCAACATTAATATAAAATACTGGTGTGTGATGTTACCCAAATCCTCACGTTTGTCAAATAACCCACTTGGAGCCCAATCCACTTTTGTAATTACTGGCAAGAAGCTTCTCTGCAAAATTTGAGTTAGAAGAGATTCCCTACAAATACTCTATTAGCAAAGAGGCTCTGCAAGAACCTTGCCAAAATATACTGACTTATTCTGGGCTAGTATCCTCTCTGGGACAAGGGAAATGATACCTGCTATTTAATTTCACAGATAAGATAGATGACAGGCTTGAGAAATCCCACATAAATTTGACAAAAATTCCTTCAACACACTCTATATCTCTATGTAGATGAGTAGCAGGCTGGAGAAAAGCCCGTTGATTTTGCCATGAGTTTGAAATTATCCACACTGAAGAGTGAGTCACAAATAATCCACATACTAAAGCATCAAAAAGGGATATGACTAAGGTTCCTTCTGCACACATGCTGCAAAAAGGCAAATGCAAAACACATGCATACCCATTTTTTTGAAGTCAATCACTTAGTTTCTGTCAGTGTAACCAAGATCAGCATTCAAACCTTTCTGAAATGGGACAGTTTCACTATGAAGCACAGCGGGCAGGTCCCTATTTTGGCTAAACCATTTATGACTCATTAATGTGGTTGAGTGAGTCCTTCAGCACAGACAGCACCATCAGCCACTGATTTGCCAACATGGCAATGAGGGAAAATAGAACACCCTTGCCACACAAGCTCCTCTTCATGCATCAGACAAAGAAGCTAAAACCCAAATGACTTGCTCTGTAAGGTCTCAGACCTTTTGGAGAATACGCATCAGCAAGAACTTAGTTCAACAAATGCACACATTACTTAGAGGAGCTTACAAGTGCTTACCTCCATGCAGCATGGTGGCTCTGCAGTTGGTGGACACAGCTGCCTTTGCTTCACTTTCTGACAGGCCAAACAGCAAACCTCTGTCACTGCTGCTCAGGATCAAAACACATGGAAGCAACAAACAGAACAGGGAAGTCTCTCTGCGTGATAGGTTTGCTTACTCTACAAATAACTGGGAATTAGCAAAGCTGTAACTCAAAGTGACATTTTGCATAAGGTTACCCAGAGGCAGAGAAATGAGGCACCCAGTTCTCCTGGCTGCAGTTCCCCAGCAGCCCTCCTGGAAAGCTCCTGGCAACGTTGCTTCTTTCCAGACAAGAAGCTGTACTTTTGAATATAAAAGTCTGTCAACGCAGGAACATTTTAGATGTGCATAATCAAGCAAAAAAATTACCCCACAGAAAATTTCAGTTTTGGGGACAGGGCACTGTCTGATACAAAAGCATTAAGCTGAAGTTTCCAGCCACCTCAGCAGGGATGACACCACATTAACTATATTAATTTGGGTTGAGCCTGACTGCTCATTTTAAGAGGGAAGAAAACGTTGCACATAAAATCCTTCCAGGCCACACAGCCTCCCACACGGTTCTCATGACTCAGAGCACGCTCCTTCCCTTCAAGGGACAGGCCAGATATGTGCTTCTGAGGTGGGGAGAGTAATAAAAATGCATCTGAAGTCCTAAAAGAAAGGAAGAAAAGACACTCTCCTTTGTTTCTAGAACACAACCACTTATTTAACATAACATGTGTACCTAAGGACTGGAAAATTCAGAACAAAAGTAGTTACTGCTCAGATAGGAACTTCTAATTTTACATAAATACAATTTTATAGCTTCTGTTACTAAAAACGTGCCACTTTGGAGATACTAAGTAATAATTTCTTGTTTGGTTCACAGTGTCCATAGATTTTTATAAGTTTTATTAATTTCTCCATTTATACCCACACAACATTAATGCATATCGCAACAAAACATTCCTGTAGCTGAACACAAATATTATTATTTACAGTGACTGCTCATGCCACCCCATGACCAAGATCTGTTGCCCCTTCCACACACACTCAGAGCCCTGATTCATTGAACTGGTCACCAACAAGTATCACTGTATAAAGTTCAAGGACTGTAAAGGATGAAAAGAAATTCAAAACCACTTTAAACTTTCAAGTGTTACTACTAACTGCTGCCTTTGACTTTGGAAAAGGATACAGATTAGCCACATCGTAAGGACCTCGGAGTTCTAGAGGCTAAAACAAAACAAAGAAGTTTGGATATGTGAGCGCCTTCGTTTGCAAGCTAATAGTGTGAGCAGGCAGGACAAGGCTATCAGATAGGCAAGATTAAATGCTACGTAATAGCAAGCTACCGAAGGTACTAGGAAATCAAGCAAATATCACTATTTCGGCAAACAGAGTCTCCATTTGGGAGAAAATTGACATGGAAAATACCACAGCAGCAGCAAAAAAAATCCCCCAAAAACCAACAAAACAAAACAACCAACCAACAAAATAATCCCCAAACCCACAATACAATTCCTTGGTAATAGCAACCATATTTAAACTTAAAATTTTTATATCTTTAATGTGTAATTAAAGCTGTATTTTCAGCCACAGATAAATCTTCAAATTGTTCTGACTTAAAAAAAATCTGGGACTTACCCTTTCAGCTGCACTAGATATAACTATGTTCTGGAAAACAAAAGAGAACAAACATTCAGCTGTCAGACAGCATCAAGAAATGAAAAAAAAAATCAGCAAGAAGCGAAGACTTCACGAGCATTAGCTAAGTTCAGGCTCAGAGCTCACCTGAACATCAGAGTATCTGATGCCCTCAGATGAAGTGAGCTCTATTCAGGGTGGGAATCTTAATTTGGGGACACAACTAAACTCGGTTATTGCCCTGTCCCCTACACAGAGAAGGGCACAGGCACAAGCCCTCCCTTGTAATTACAAGCCTCTCACAGCCAGACAGGAGATGAGTAAGTACAGCACCTTCTAGATGGATAGGCTAAGCAGTGTAAGTGTCAAGAGTGATGGCATTAAGCAAGCACCTATTAGCCTGTATCTTTCATAGAGGACTTCAAAGTGCTCTTAAGAGTAAAGAAAAAAAATGCAAAGCTGCAGGCAGTGAGTTAAGAAGTGTCCCCTATATTTACAACAGCTGAAAGAGGCCCCATACAAACAACAACTCACCCCGAGCTGTAACAGAAATGGATTTCGGAGTTCAGGATCCCCCAGAAGGAGCTTACAGATAGTGCTTTGAGACAGTTTGGTGCTCCAAAATTTTCAGCCTATACTGTTGCAGTACAAGTCAATGCTAAGCATTCATGTTGGCCTTGACCATACTCAAACTGCTTCAGGAAATGTATCTACACCTAGGCAGTGGCTGCCTCTTTGTGCCACACACTCATTTCCCTCAACACTGGCACCCCTGTGAAAATCAGCAGGCAGAGAAATCCTTCTCCCTTCTCTCCCAAAAG
Organism: Dicrurus megarhynchus; assembly: GCA_013399195.1. Lineage (NCBI taxonomy): Eukaryota > Metazoa > Chordata > Aves > Passeriformes > Dicruridae > Dicrurus > Dicrurus megarhynchus. The sequence continues at coordinate 849,896 of VXAD01012520.1, forward strand.
GTTTCTGCAGAACAGGTATGTGACTACACAAGGGCTGGCAGATCCCACAGCTCAGCTGCCAGGACTCTTCTTGATGTTAAGCTTCCAAGGATGCTTACCTAGGGGGAGCCTGTTTTGCACACGTGGTAACTCTGCAGCAGCAAAATCTCTTTGCATCTTTTCTGATACTGAATAAAAGGCTTTGGGAATTCCTGAGTGGGTGAAAATGAGAATTGTGCTGAGGCAGAGACAGACTTTCCCTCTCTGATGTCAGTACCACCAACGCATCATGCCATCTCTGGTTTCAAGGTGGGGCTTTAGATCCCTTCCCCACTCTGCTTTGCTTCTCCAGCCACCTCCCCAGCACAAAGAGCTGGGCAGGCACTGGAAGAAAATGCCCTGTGTGCAGCTGGAACTCGGCAGCTGAAGGACCTACACGAAAATGAGTGCATGTTCACACTATGCCCAAGGTTTCCTTGTGTGCTGAAGAAGAGAGGATGACTCTGATGAGAACAGATGACTCTGCCTTATCATAAAGAAAGCCAGAAGCAGAAGCAATATATACATCAAAGTGACTTAACAGCACACATCCCGATGGAGCCTAGGACATTTATTTTTCCGAATAGTTCACCTTTAAAACAACTACACTATGGATCCCAAAGGTGCTTTTGAGCCTCAGTGGCGCTGACTGCAAGAGTTTGCTGGGAAAATTCAAGTCTCCTGCTCCAAACTGTAGCAACTAATGCCTGTTGCCCGGGCTCAGAGAAGCTCCCAGAGCAGCTGCGTGAGACATCTCAAACCAGCATGGGATTGTGGATCACATCTGCGCTTTGGAGATTTGCTCTGCCTGCTTCAAAGGCAACTGGCTTCCATTAGGGGACGGGTAAGATGGAGGAAGGAGACAAGAGCAGACAAGAAAAGCACTCCTGGCAAGTGAAGGAGAGGCAGGCAAAGGCAAATCCAAGAGAAGAGCTAAAGGAAAAAACTCAAAGGCAAAACACTATCTCCCCAGGTAAAGCAGACAGCAGCTGTTCAGTACACTGCTCCGGGCAGCCTCCAACTCAGTTACCAAAACATGGGAGGTGAGGGACTGTGGCTATACACACCTTCTGTCTGGCAAGGCAGGTGAGTCTCTCCTTCACTCCCTGCACATTTTAATGTTTTAAAGACACTGCTCGATGCCAGCCCTGAGAACATCAGTAAATTTCTGAAAGTTTCTCTGCCCTGCTGTAATAGAGGAATAAAAGGATCCAAAAGCTACTACAGGTTCAGCAACTGCACATTACAGAAGGTGAGAGTTGCATGCCAGGTGCCAATGGAAGCAGCCTATGGACCAGCCATCCCATGTTTCATTTAAACAAGGGCCTTTACCTCACTGATGGAGGCAAACTCTCCAGTAAGGGCTAATAACCATCTCTGCTGGTCCACAACCTACTCAGTCTGGAGGCAAAGAACAAAGACAAGCTAGCAGTCCTCTTCCAGTGCCTAACAACAACTTGTCATGTGCAGCTCCAGCCGGTTTACCTTCCAGGCACAGATGAAACACTAGACTGACAGATGCAGAATGAAAGGGCACCATGCACAGACTGTGCACCTGAACATCTCACTTGCCCTGTCTGTGACATCAACTCAATTGGTGCTCTCCAGTTCATCAAAAACCATGTGAGAAGCACATCTTGAACTGCAGAGGAAAGAGGAGCAACATCAAAAAGGGAATCCCAGAGGAAAGGGGTCTGGTGTGTATAGAAGTCATGTCCAAGTCAGTACTTCATGTCATTAACTGCCAGAGCTGGGCTTCTCAGGGAAGGCTGTGCAAATACTTCTGCAGCACCAAGGAAATTAATCTGTTTGACCCACCCTGCTGTCCTGTAAGAGCTGCCATGCTTGAGGAGAACTGAGCTAATGATGGATCTACTTTTAATTTTACTTTCAAGCTCTATATCCCACTTCAGATTTTCCAAATCCAGCTGCCATTCAAGATCCAAATCCAGTTTCTCTGGACTAGCTACATGTGGCAGAGGCCATTTACAATGCAGAAGGGGGAGCTACAATATCTGTTAACTTTGATATGTATTATGATATGACCCCCTATTACAAAGCACAGCCTGAGAGCACACAGCATAACAGACAGCTTAACCTGGTAGCCTGGGAGGAGGTAAGTTATGAAAGCAATGGGTTACAGGCATCTCAAAGTTACTTCTTCCTTGGGTTTCAGTAGCATGTAAGAATGCAGTTCATCTGACTGCAGCAAAGCCTTGGCTGACAGCCAGCTAGCTGTTGGGTCTATTTTGGACACAGGGAATTTAATAACCATTTAGAAAAACAAGGCTTCTACTTTTTTTCTTACTGTTTTCTAGCCCCCATATTCAAAGTATACAGTCAAAAAAGAGCTTTTGGCCAATCAGAAATATGAAATGGAGGATTTTAAAGAAATACATGGATTTCAGTTCTAGTGCAAACCTTAGATATCTGGCACTTTATCCCCCCTCCATCCCCTCCCACCTTTGTTTTGGGAATTGCATCCCATAACAACACATGGGTTGTTCTGGAAACGGAATCTAACAGCTTGACAGCTTAAGAAGAAAGCATGCAGTGGTGCAAGACTGGAAGTATCTGGAGCTAGAATGATTGTGTCCTTGTGTTAGTAAGTCAAGATTTAGTCACAGCTTCAGATGCCCCAGCATCAAACTCATTTAAAATGGCTCAGCTTGTACAACTCCAGAAGTATTTGAACTGAATTAATTACCTTGTTTTCACTTTGAGAGCTTACCTTTCCTTTGCAGATCTGCATCAGGCTGATAGCATTTGAAATTGTGTATCTTCTCATTGTGGAGTCTTTGATGGCAGGCGTGTAAAGAAGTTCAAAGTAAATGCCTCGATCTATTGCCTTCACATGAAAGAGAGGGATCAAAAATCAAGAGGAGAGAAACCTAACAATCTAACAACTGCTGTCTATTATTGATGTAGCTTATTCTCAGTTTAACTGTGTCATATATGAAAAAAAATAAGGCAGAATTGTTCTAGTAAGAGCACAGCACAGCATGAAAGGAGAGCAGGGGAAGGGTTCACTGTACACCAGATACATGTGCATAAATCTTGGGATGACAGATAAATGAGGTTTAACAAACAAACACCAGCCACTTATTTGTTGTAATTGGCTATCACGGGTATATACATACTATCACAGAGTCGAGAAGACAGATAACCACTGTTGGTTATCTGCTGCCTTGAAACTTTGAGGACTCTACTCCTCTAGTCCCACACCCTGCTGTAAGAAAGATCACCACCTCCCTCAGTACCCATGTCTTGCAGATGAAGAATTTCTCCTTGCACAAAAGCAGCAACGAGGACCCTCCTTCTCCTGTCTCAGCATACTCTGGTGTTTGTGACAATGTTCAATAACAGTGAGTCACAGGAGAAGTTTCAAATAATAATACTGATTATATTTTCAGCTGCTTTGACATCCTTTGCTATCTGTCAAAGTACCTCACCAAAAGCCTAGTATTCTTGTTTTCACAAACACAGAAAGGTTAAGCAACTTGCACACAGTGTGCTAGCGATAAAGACACAATTTAAAGCCAGGAATTCTTTGCTCCATGGCATTCCTACATTTGCCTGAAATTATACTCTATGTTTACACAAATATTATTAAAATATGCTGCAATGGTAATACTGTAAGAGAGCCCAGTAACTGAATACAGCTGCAATTAATCCAGCTCCCACCCATGCATGACCTCTGCATGCAAGCACAACAGAAGCTATGTATGCATCAAATGTTTTACACAGAACTGGCCTGATTATCTGCAAACAAGAGCAGCCTTAATTTATCAAAGCCAAAGAAGTGATGGCAATACACCAATTTCCAGTCAAGGTGATTTTTAACCTCATCCCTACCACTTCAGCTGCCTGCCACTCTGTCTGGCATCGTAACAACCAAAACTGACTGCCCCAGGGTGCACAATCCAGTCTAACAGACAGACTGCCTTGAAGCTGGGAGTGTGGAAGATGAGGAGCAGCTTGCAAGGAGAATGTCTCCCAACACAGGGCTTTAAGACCCACCCAGCTCCTTACCTGGGTCAGCTTCTGGAGTTTTAGGCAGCTAGGGTATTTTCATACAACGTTTCATACAAAATTGTTATTCCAAGTGGAATGTTGAAATCCTCAGTTTATAATAAAGTCCAATGTATTATTTTTATTCTGTCTCAGAATTAATTCTAGTTAATTTTAAATTCTTATTCTAGGTCAGACTTTCTGAGAAAAGGAAGTAGGATTACTAGCCAATTCCAAATTTAAATTTTTAAGTACTAAAGACTACATCAGCCAAGAATGTCCATGTGGAACAAACCTTTACATATATTCAGAGGAGAAAACAAGCTCCCCTAAGAGCATGTTCAGATTAAGTTTTCTGGCAAATTACCAACAGTAGGCAGAACTATATTTGATCCACACTGATAGCCATCTTGGGTCCCACAGCACATATTTAGCAATGCCACATTTGGTTCATTTACCAAGACATTCTTTTGTCCAAGTATGGATTTAATACAGTTGTCTTTCAAGTAACCAGCACAACATCCTTCTCTTAAATTAACACTGCCATTCACACTTCCTGTCTTTTAAATCAAACGGCTGTTTATCTGTTCTGGCACAGCTGTACCATTTCTGGTTTGGGAAGCAGCTTAGTCAGCAATCACACCATATCTCCCTGCTTAGCAGCGTAGTGGCCTTAAGGCTCTGTTTCCACTCCTTGGGATCACCACTTCTGCCTTCTTAAGTGGGGGACAGGAGGAGAAAAAGAAAGAACATACATCACTGTGTATTAAATGCTGTAGTGGAGGCCCTGAAGTGAAGGACGTTTGAAACAACACTATACATTATGCAAGAAAATAAAAGAACCACTTGGATAGGAATGGTGGGAGGAAGGCTGTAGGGAATTCGACTCAAATTCTGTATTTAATGTCAGTCTAACAGCAAGAAAACAATTTAGATGTAAATTTACCATATTCACAGGAGGCCTTCGGAAGTAGAATGGCAGCTTTTCTGTTACATTTATGCAGACCAGATCCACGTCTAGTGTTGTGCAAGCAATCTGCAGCAAAGAAATAGGAACGGATTATTAGATATGCCAAAAAATGCATAACCAACTTAAGGTGCACTAATATTCTCCTTCGTTTCTTAATGCAACAGATGTCTCTCCAGGGTGATTTCAGTTTTAAAATTAAGAGATACTACACCTTGCAGGTATGCCAATAGAACAGCAGGGCTACAGATGCACAGCTTGAGCATTTGAGACTCAAAACTCAAGTCTTCCCTTTCTTACAGAACTAATTTTCCAATAAAATAATGGCCAACCCCAAGGCAATACTTACTTCTTTGTTTTTATCTGACAGAGGACATGCAGAAGCAATACTGGCTTTTGACAAAAGAACCAACAGGTAATAAAGGCCAACCCCAGTTTACTAAGGGAAGAGCCCAGGAACTGCCCCTTGTCCCATCATGCTCTGCTTCCAGTGCAGCACCTGTTTGTTTTCAAGATTAATTACTTTCACCAGAAGCAAAGAAGAAAAGACTGAAAAAAAAGTAGGGTGTTAGACAGTGACTGGTGGTGCCACATGCCCAATACTGGAGACCAATCCCCAGAGTCTCACTTTCCTGGCTGGGTAGAGAATGTGCAGCTCCTCCTGACAGCCACGCCTCTGGCAGAGTCTGGAGACAGCACTGAAGGCTACAGTTTAAGAGTTTAGCTTTGAATTCACACCACAATTTACAGGTGTGTAAGAGATGGAGGGAATGAACAAGGGGCAGAGGCTCCTCACACTGAGATACAGGGAAAATGAAAGGCACCTAAAAGGAAGTCCTTGATTTACATTGATCTCATGCACACAAGGTAGGAATTCGTGTATGCCTGTCCTGGAAGGATGATTACACAGGGCCAGACTAATATCTGTAAGCAGTGTTGTAACAAAGAAAATAAGATAGGCTGAAGAAGTTGAAAAGGTATTTTCTGTGTGTAGGGGAACTCTCTGCACTCAGAAACCTGCCAACAACTGCTCCAAATACACCTGGGCCAGGTGCCAACCATTCATCCATCCCTCCTCCCACTGGCACAAAAGAACTGGGGGCTGTGAGAAGCCCCAGGGGTAGGGGCTGCTCTAACACAAGGCACACTACTCCTTGGCAAACTGGTCTTCTACCAGTTTGTTCACACAGAATTTGGATGGAGATGAGAGCAGAGGCCCAGCTTTAGGAATGTTTCTTAGCTGTTGATAGCACTCTCTCCTAGACAAGAGAGCCACAGTACACATGGCAGGCAAACCAAGAGGTTTTTGAAGTTAAAATGTCTCTGCCAGGACATTCAGACTAAACTTTTTCTTCATGCCCTACATTTATCCTCCATTAGACAGGACACAGTTGGAATCCATGGCACGGAATTAGACTTGCATGTGGAAGTTCACCCTACAACAGCCAGTTTTCCTCCTTTTCTTACATGAGGTACAAATTACTACACAGAGGTGATTTATGGGAACATGCACAGAACAAATAGCTCTGAATCATGCCCTAGAAAATACATCAGTGAGGTCATAAAAAATTCAGGAAAAGATAATGCTAGAAATTAAGGAAAGCAAGAGTAGACATCAGACACATGCAGGTTGCCCTATGTGATGAGAAATCGAGCCTTCCTAATCAGCTCCAGAAACACTGGAAAACTCTTCTCCATTTTCCAAATTAAGCACAGTGGGAGAGGGAGTGACTCAAAAGTCAGGATATCTACAGGATTCCAGTGACATGAACATTTCAGAAAATACCACCAAAGAAAAACAAACTGAGACTCATACTTCCCCATGAGGATTTCCTGCACTGTATGAAAAACTGGAGAGCAGATTTCTCCAAGAACTGTAATGTTCAGCCTAGCTTTGGCTCCCAGACAAGTCAGACATGCAGACAAGTTAAGGTTACCCTGCCTACTGAAAAGATCTGAAGTGCAACAACTTCATCCAGAAAATGTCATGCAGCAGTTGCACAGCCCAGCACCTGCCTAGCAGCACTGTGGGCAAGAGCCCCATCTGCTGGGAAAGCCCAGCCAGCTATTAATAAATACATTTGCCACTGTTTGTATGCTCTGAAGCAAGCTTTGGCAAACATTTTAGGAAAAAACATTGAAATTTGACTTTGCACTACACCTTCAGACTTATATATTTAAGTTTTTTAGATACTAGTGATGTGCTAATTGCTTACCAACAGCAGACAGAGCTAATTAATACCATTAAAACAATCAGAAATCTTAGCAAGCAAAATTTTTGAAAAGCAGCAGGTACAGACCCTATTACCTGCATGGAGTGGGCATTCCTGTTGCAGGCCAAAAGAACCTTTTTGCGAGACTTAAACAATGAGCCTGTTCTACAATTGGCAAACATGGCTTCCTCATGCCCTTGAGGATATAAATTATTTGGAGAATTTAAGCACATCTTTCAGTACATGTCACTGCCACACTCAGCCACACAAGAGCTTCCCTGGCTTGTGACAAGAGGGCACAGACTAGTTTTGGGCCATGTTAAAATTAGAGTACATCTCCAATGGTCATGTAATTTTTTCACAACAGCATGAAAAATCTTGTTCTATGGACAACAATAGAAGTGCCAAATCGTTGGTGAGAAAGTGATGCTCTTGAGGTAATATTGTTACCAAAAGCCAGTAGGAAGTTAATTTGCCATGCAAGACCCCTTCTTGAAGGCTTTACCCTTAATAATGAAACATCCATGAGTTGGAAGAGCCAAACTGCATGTGCTGAAGCCCCCCTTGCACCAGACTGCCTGAATGATACCTCTACGAAACTGACCCAGCTCTCCACAGTCAGACATTCTAAAATCTCTAAACAGAAGCCAACCATACAAACCTGCCATAGGACATAAGGATGAAGTTTTTCACTTCATGCAGTTCGCAAGAAACACGTTTGGGTTCCATCCCCAGCTCAAAGTGCTGCCAGCATGGAAGCAAAGGAGATAATCTCACTGACAGTCCTGCTACTCTCCTCACACCCTGTCCATCACCTGCCAGAGTGTCAGCTTAACCAGGCACTGTCTGCACTGGCCTGCCCAGAGCACTGCCACCCGCTCTGCGCTGGCACAACTCTCCGCGTGGCTGAGTGCTGAATCACACTGGGAAAGCGGATCTGCCTGAAAAATAACTTGGCAAAAACTCTGGTTACTGCTCAGCCAAAAGCAGGCTCCTCAAAGCAAACTGCCATGCAGCTAAGCAAGCAAGCAGCCTCAGCAGCAGGGCAGACAGGGACCTGCAGAAATGAGTGGCTGTTTATGCCAGTTTAAACACTGCCACGGCTGGACATCCAACTGCAGCAGGAGTCATAATATGGCTGAAAATAAACAATAATAACCCTGAAGAGAGAGAACACCCTTTTCCCAAAAACAACACAGCACACCCCTGCTGATTACCTAGTTTCAGGTGCTTGTTTAAACACATGATAAACTAATTGAGCTCACTTGAGAAGTGAGATTTTATACTATTGCCAGAGATCAAAAGAAAGAGGTGGAGAGTGGCCCGCGAAAATATTTTAAACCATTTGCCTCTGTCACATCCCTAAGTCCTAAAATTTTGCAAGGGAAATAAAATTCAGAAATGAGTTTCATTTAGCTGTAACTCTTATAAGTAATGCTTGAATCCTCCTGAAAAATTCTTTAAAGTTCATGGTCTTCTACAGCCTCTTGCTTTGTACTTTTCTTGGACAATTCTTGAAATAGGAGGGGAAATAACGTAGAAAAACAAAACAGAAGAAAACAATTTTAATGTGGCAAAACAGGTACTATGCAGTACTAGAAAGTGGCTTTAACTTAATTTAAAAAAACAACCACCAGACTCAGTTTTAAAGCTGAGAAGCTCCCTTTGGAGGTAAATTCTTCAAAGAAACTCACTTTTTTTTTTCCTGTGCCTCCTTCACACTGCTTTAAACTGCACGCCTGCTTGCTGCCTGCCAAGGCTAACAGAGATAGGACACTTCCACCTACTCTCCCAATTCAGACCTTACAGTTATTATTTATGAGCTTACAACAGGTCAGACATCACAATTTTGGGTTTTGTAAGAAGAATTCTGACAGAAACATAACTTGCTTCAAGGTGCTCCACCTGATCAGAACATTATCATCAGCTGTTATCAAGTATTTGAGAACAATTTAAATAAAAATATGAAGGAAATGGAGGTGAACACTTATCAGGTAACTCACAGAACCACATTAGTTCCACTTCAAAATCCTCCCTAGCATTTCAGAGACCAGGAACAATTAGTGATAACAGAAGATCACAAGTACATTTTAGGGAAGTTGTCAACAGCTTGAGAAGTTAAAGCTCAAGATAGAAGTTTTCTATATGATGATAGTACACATATATCAGGGGGAAAAAAAAGATGTTTTTTCTCCTCACTAGAATACAAGGAACACAAAGGCAACCACAGTGCAGGGGCATACAAGTCCATTTGTCAGGTAGATGAGGTAGATGTTTCAGACTTTAATCTGTCACCTCAGGGCCTTGCAGCCGCCTGCAAATCCTCCCAGCACCTTCAGCCTATTAACTGACCAGGCAGCCTATAATGCTTAATTAGGTCCATGAGATCTTTATAAAATGAGAAATAAAATCAAAACAAAGCACGTACTTAAATTAGCACAAGTTACAAAAAGTTACTGAATGAGCATTACCGAGGAGATGATTGTACTTACATGGAATAGTTTCTCAGTTTTTGGAAATACTGCTATGATGTCATATAACCTTATATTTGCAGATGTTGATCTCTACAAAAGGAGCAAACAATTACTACCTTGAATTCTGGCAGATGTCAAAGCTATGCACAATGATTATAACCAAAACAATGAGAAGAAAAATCCTTTCTCCCTGTCAAGTACTGAAACAAAGCCAATAATCATCCAGTTACACAGCAGATTTCTACAGTGAAGTCATTCATTCTCAGTTTGAGGCTTGTCCCACCCATCTATCAGGACACTTACACCGTTTGCTTCGAACTTGTAGCACTAAAACATAACCAGAGACAAGGCTTGCTCATGGTCTTCTAGTTTATGCACAGAAGTCCAGAAACCGAGGAACAGAACTGTTGTTCCATACTGACAAATGATCAACATAAGGCATATCCAGTCTTGTAAGTCTGCATCTTCTCATGATCACATTATTTGTTAAAGATGCAATCTGAGAAATCACTGCTGAGTGCCGTATAAAATTCAGGTAGTTCTACCCATAGAATTTCCAAAGTTCCATTCATTTGTTGAGCAAAGGAAATAAAAGTTAGAAAATTGATTCTTAAGTATACTTACCAAGAGATTACAGTGGGAAGGATCAGAAACAACAAGTGTTAGTCGGGTCAAGATTTTAATTCTTTTAGATGTCCCCTACAGAAAAAGGAATAATATAAAAAATTTTTAAAAACCCAAAGCAAAAATTTGTGGTAATTTCCGCCCAGTCTGCTCTAAAAAGAAAATGGTGTCATGCTTACAGTCTTGCTATACTAATTTTCTAAAGTCTGTAATGACCCTTCCCTAATTTATATTATCTCTGATATTATACCTGTCCTTACAAAGAAGGACTTACTGTGTTTCTCTGAGGAAGGATGAATAGAAAGGAAAAAGCAGAAATAAAGAAAAACAATAGTGCAGAAAAATTGCATATGTTTAACTACTGCTGTGATTCCCCAGGCAGGCCACAACTGCAAGGAAAAGCAGTTCTTGAATTAACCAACGTCAGTGACCCATAACACAGAATTTGTATTTCCTGTATTTCTTTATATCCAAATTTGCTCCATCAAAGCCACAAAGTTATTTCCAAAACTTAAATTTCAAGAACTGTACTGTAATTATTCAACTACAAGCAGATTAAAGCATTTTCTTTAATAACACAAAGCATTTTCTTTAATAATTTCTAAAATAACGAATAGAGCCTACTCTGATGCGAGTGTACCATTCTTTCAATGCTTAGTGTTTTAACCATGAAATAATGGACACATTTCTCTTTTTTGATTACCATCTAATACATAAAATCACATATACAAACACACAAAGGTAAAAAAAGGTAACGCAGAATAACAATATATACATAGAACGTAACTAGACGTACTTGTACAATAGGTAAAGATGGAAACAACTCTGAAGGAGATACTGGCTTGATGATTTCCTTGAAAGAGAACAGAACAAAGTTATTAAAAATGTCATGGGTTAGGTTTACAAGTAAACAAAAATTGTGTTCCAGTCTTAAGAAGAAATTTACCACACTAACAACACTATTTTTGTGGGACAGTACATGAAACATATTAAAAATTAATCCCAGGGCAGTTCTACTGAACTATAAAATGTACTCGTGTCTAGATGTGTGTTCTGCAGCTAAAGCTATCTTGGAACATCCAATAAGGCAGTAGGTTTACTGAAGAAAACACAGTAAGAGCAAATAACCCCAAGAAAAATTACCTGTTTCTTTTCTTTAAAATCGATGACATGATTAAGTGCAACTGCAGAATATCCCACTGAAAAACACACAGTAAGAATATTTTGTCCAGTAAACAAAAAGAAAACAAATCCAATGAGAAAACCGTAAAATACTCATTACTCCAATGTCTTTAATAATCACCTCCATATTTAGATTTCACAAAAATTTTTAAGAAAACTGTTCACCCAAAAAGTGCTTTAAAAAAAAAAAAAAAAGTTTGGCTTTTAACACAGCCCAGGCCTGACAACTCTTACTCAATGGCAGAGCTTTATGAACACGAATACTTGGGCTTGGGGTCCCCAAAGGTCTGGCCTAGTTTGGTCCTGTTTATGACTTTATTTATGGAAAACTTGTAAGTACATTCAGGACAGTTGTTAAAACTGCAGACAACGCAGAGCTGGGAGACATACAGCTATCGGAGAAGGCGAGGCGAGCATCCAAAACGATGCCAACTAAACGGAGGAGAAGGTGCTTTCATAGGGCCCTGAGGAAGATGACACACTTGCCAGGGGCATTTAAACCACCCGCCCCTAACACTGGACAGGCAGCACGTGGCTGTAAAACAGTTCTGCAGGAAAAGATCCGGGCCGTAGGAACTGCAGACGGAAAAACTTGTCCACGGTAGGAAAAAGCCAATTGTTACGCTGGGATAAGCGGGCAGAGACAGAGCTGCAAGGCACACCAGGAACTTCCCCTGCGACCCAGTCCCGGGGAGACCCAGCCCTGGGCACTTGGCTTGCAGAGGCTGCGGGCCGAGCGGGGAGAGCGGAGAGGCGCCGGGGGAAACGCGCCCGCCGGCGGGGCTGGTGGCGAGCGTCGGCCTGTGCGGAGGGAAGGGAAGGCTCACCCCGGGGAGTCCGGCTGTGCCCACGCCAGCCCGCAGGCTCCGGCTGTGCCTCCC